>OX104124.1:65160521-65417039 GCA_944474755.1 Limnoperna fortunei
AGCCATGATGCACGTATACATTCTTTATTAGGAAATTTGTGGTACTCTTTGTGTCACCGGGTAGCTACTGCTTTTTAATTTCATAAACACTAATGTTCCTATATACATATACATATTTCCAATATAATAATTATTAATACACGTCCATTCACTTTCATTCTATTTTCATATTGAAGTACCTCAACTTTCACTGAACTTGCAAGCACATAAAATGAGGGCATGACATTATTTATTTTTACTGCGATAGAGAGATGACCAGATGGTAGACAAAAACCAAATTTTCTAATGATGTGTATGACACGCCACGGGTCATTTAAACTTTAACTGATAGATACTTTCCGTTATTCTTATCAACCAATTACTAACTATTGGGTTCATGACTTTTGTGATAAATTTTGGACAATTAAAATTATGTGATTTAACGTTTGCTGTCCCATCTATTTTAAAAAAAATAATATTGACTATTGTGTGTTGTGGACTTAAATATAGTTTATCATATCATATTTACGTGATTCTAAAAGGGAGAGTGGGTGTGTGTAAAAAATAATTAAAAAAAAGCAGAAAAATTGTACTTCTGTGCGGCAATAACGTGTATTACAAACTTCTAAATAATCTTATTTTCGCATATGAATTTTAGGATTATAATTAGCATTACACCGATCCAATGATTCAATATTTGGGAATACATTGGCAATATGTGTTTTTATATCAAGACTTTGTCTGGCTGAAAAAATTACTGTTCCGTATTTTATATATATTTCTAGAATAAATAAAATAAATATTTAAACTAATATAATTCAATATTTAAAGAGAAATTTAATCATATACATTTTTAAAGATCTCATTTAATTTTTAATGTTCTTCATTTCAACAATATCATATGTGGTCTTTTGTCAATTTTGATTTCATTCTGTCAAGAGTGAATTTTAACTTGTATTTTTAGTTTTCAAAGCCAAAGATGTTCAATATTTAATGAACTAATCAATATCTTGTGCCTTCTTTATTGTAAAGGGGCCTCGGTGTCCGAGTGGTTAAGGTAGTTCGTCTACTATTGATTACGTGGTTTGTCAACCCTGAGTTTGTGGGTTCGATTCTCACTGCAGGTAGGGTGTACTCGACTCCAATCTAAATTGACAAGGATTGCCAGTTTTCTGCCAGGTACTCCGGCTTCCTCCCCAATAAAAACTGGACGCCACGATATAGCTGAAAAATTGCTGAAAGTGGCGTTAAAACACCATCCAAACAAAAAAAAAAAACAAAAACTTGATTGTAAAGAAATGTACTTTATAAATTTTTATTTCTTTTTGTAAATGTTTATTTTAAATTAAACTTCATGTAGATATGCACTTCTTTTATATGACGATTGTGTAAATGAACAAAAACTCAAATTATAAAAATAGCCTTGCCAATATATTTTAAATATAAAACATAAAGATGTATTTAATCAGAAAAGAAATATTTTTCGATGGTAAATAAAATTGTGAATGTGCATATAATGTATGTATTCAATGTCTTAAAGCAGTTCTCTTGTGTCCATCTGCGATTTATAACGCTTTTTTGCAACCTGATGACAAATCTGTTCAATGTTGACCCCTAGTTCGTAACCGCTAAGGGATAATAAAAACAATCATACTGGTTTTAATTGGCTTGCACAAAAGCATAAAAATAACTTGTGAGACTCTAGTTACATGGTTTTCTTAACGTAATAAAATAAGTAACCTCAAGCATATTAAGAAATATATTATATTGGATAGTATACTAAAGCAATATTTTTTCTTGATTTGTGTGTCCACAACCAGTTAATCATAGCTAGTAGTGGGTTTATAGTTCTTTGTGGGATGTTATTCAACTATTGAAGAAATAACAAACAGCTAATTAAATGTTGTACGGGACATGCGCATACTTTCAGATTGTCTAGCTAGATTGTCATCCTATAAACTTATATATATCCTTTAAACTTTTTTGGTGAAATCAAAAGAAATAAACAGTTAAAGAGTTAAATCGGTGAAATCACATGTTTGATGCACGCTATATTTACTTTATCAAAACTGAATTCATTTATAACCCCATTTTAAAGGCCACAAGGTTCCGGGAGCCCTGTGCATGAAGGGTTCCAAATGTCATCAAACATCATCTATGCAATACAGAACGTAATGTAAGGTTTTGGAAAATTGTAAAACGAAAACAAATCTCCTTATCATCTAGCATGAAATACAAATACAAAACTATGCGTATGAACAACATGTGTTTTCCTTCCAAATATCATAACAATACGTATTCCAGTTTGTAACTTCAATATACGGGCTAGACATCTTGTTGTAGTTATATGATTGATCTACATGTATGTTGAGGTCAACGCTTGAAAATGGAATACAAAAACTAGCAATACTGTGTTGGAATGCCAGCACAAGTCGCCCAAAATCCCAAAATCTCAATGGAATGTATTTCATTGAAATCGGTACATTTAATTATGCTGAGAAAAAAAATCGTTGAAATCGGACTATGTTTGGGTAAATGAAAGCGTTTACAAAATGGCTGCTTATGCATCAATGGTTTTACTCCAAAATGTTCAGGATAGTCAACCGTATCAGTATACCAATTTCTACCAATTTCTATTGAAATCGCTTACAGAAATCTAAGAAATGCAATTTTAAATTTTAGCGGCGACTATTTTGAAAATGGCGACCTTTTTTCAATTTTTTTTTTAGTTGATTGCACAACTCAGGTCAGCATCAACATACTCAGAAAGCTTCTTGTTTGTTGATCAGACATTACATCTGTAAGAAGGTGTGGACAAGATTGATGTGTAAAGAAAAAATAAAGAAAAAGAACCAGTGCTGATTGTGATTGCAAGCAAGACACAAATATTCTCATCCCGTCTACAAACATAGTCTGTCATATGACAATCTGTTTGTGCATTAAAATCTACCTACATATAAAACATTTCGTTGACATTGACAAAGCTGACTTTAGGGAGGTGGGGACGATTTTATTTTACAAAATAGTTGTGTTTTCGTCAACATTTTTTCCGCGAAAATGCTCAGGATAATCAACTATATCAATTTACAAATTTCTATTGAAATCACTTCAACCATTCCCGAGATCTGACAAACTGCTCTTTCCATTCGTGCAAAATCCATAGACTTTTGGATTTTTAAGGATTTTTTTTTATTATCAAAATTTTAAAATTAGCATGCATTATTCAAGTTGGTGAAGTTTCATATAGATCCATTGTACGTCTCTTAGGAGATGGTCGGACCAAAATTGTGGAAGAAAAAAAATAAGAAGAAGAAACAATGCAAAAACAATATATCTCCGCAAACTTAGTTTTCATACCCAACTATATCGGTCATAATTAGGCAAGATAACTCTGTTTACACGCGATAACTGGTTCCTGAATTTACCTTTGACTGGTCCCGAATAATTACAGGGAGATAACAAATTGTAATGGGTATGTAAAAGAAAACATTTTAATTTAGGGTATTGACAACTTTATGGCTTTTCTTTTGTTTTGTGAGCATGTAGTTATGATCACAATTATTATTATGCAAAGACAAGGTTGATTGCAAGGATGTCCATGTCAAAACAATTTCAAAGTAAAGTAGAAATGAGGGGGTGGACAGGAGGTACCTTTCTCCCTTCTCCCTCTCCTAGGCTTTTTTCTCCCTCCCCTCTGCTCATTTTTTCCTCCCTCCTGCCCCTTCTCTCTCCCCTCTTTGCACTTCTCCCTCTCAAAAACCCTATAGCAATAGAAAAGATCACTAAATTTTGACTCAAACTGAAATAAATTTGGAACACTAAGCATATTAACTGCTTGAACAAACAAGGCATGCCTTATGACACATTATCAACTGAATTTAATTGGTGTATGGTGCGCATTTGTCAAAAAATATGAGGATCATGAACTGTGACCGATAGATTTCATACAGATCTCTAGTCCATACAAACCCATATTCCGCACAGACCTAAAGTCCCTACAGACTTATTCTCCACATAGATATATAATCCACTTCTAGTACACCAATACCCGTGGTCAACATAGACCTATATGTCCAGAAAATAATATATTGTATATGTATTCTTAACTACAATCTTATGGTCTCTTGTCTCTTGTTAACTGTCTCTGTTTAGTTTTAATAACCAAACACGTCAGTAATTCTTTAACAATAACATAACCGTGTATTTTAAGAAAGGGGGAGGAGCTAGAGGGGGGTCCATTAACAGGTTAACAATACTTAATTACATAAGAAAAAAACGCGAAAAAACAGATTAAAGCAGAATGTCATCGAAGGGCAATACCATTAACAGCAAAAAGGGTTTTTATTTTCATTATAACAGTTAACAACAATGTCAATTTTTAAGAAAACAGATAACAGTTGCTTTATTTTAAAAAAAAACAGTGAAAACATCTGTAAAAATGCCCAAAACACATAAACAGAAAAGATCTTGGCCCCCTTTTAACATTTAGAGTAAAATTTTCATTACTTCAAAAATTAATTCATGCATGTTCAGGCCTAGATTTATCAAAACAAAATTTAAATCTCATATTCTGATCGGTTAAAAGAGGAATTCCAAATGAAAAAAAAATGGTGCTTATAAATGGAAATGAAAAATTACTATTTGATGCTGTAACATAAATTGTCTGATTTTTTTTATTAACAGATGTACTTTTGCAGCTATAGTTTTTTAATTTAATAGGCAAAAACTGATATTTCATAAAAATTTGTCATTCAGGGGAATAACTCAAAAATGTGTATTCTGACAATCATTGACCTAACGAGTTCTTTATAGGACTTGCCTTACTGATCCTTTTTTTCAATTTAGAGTTTCACTCTGATTTTGGCCGGGTTGCACGATGTGCAAACCCGGGTATGGTATGGTGAAGTCGGGCGGGCGGGGAAAATAGGGTACCTGTTTTGTATAATCAACTCCTCCTACAGTTTTTAACCCAGATCTCTGAAACTTCACAGAAAGATTGCACATGTTTTGAAGTTGTGCACCTGCTATTATGGAATTGTTCCAGGGTTTTTTCCTATTTTTCCAGACCTGAGTACTTAGTAATTTTTCAAGACATTTGCAGAAGACGGTACCTATTTTTGTAACCAACTCCTCCTACAGTTTTCAATCCAGATCTCTGAAACTTCACAGAAAGATTGCACGTGTATTGAAGTTGTGCACCTGCTATTATGGAATTGTTCCAGGATTTTTTTCCTAATTTCCAGAAATTTGCAGAAGACGGTACATATTTTGTGTAATCAACTCCTCCTACATCTTTTACGCAGACCTTAAACTTTCTTCCAACAAATTATAAACCATTCCCTATTTATTAAGGCACTTGAATTTGCAACCCTGCCATTTCAGTTTTTTAGGTTATAGTATAGTAAAGTCGGCTAGGCTGGGTGTGGAAAATAGGGTATCTGTTTTGTGTAATCAACTCCTCCTACACTTTTCAAGCCATATCTTCGAAACTTCGCAGAAAGATTGCACATGTAATTGTTTGCACACAGACCCAAAACCGACAAATTGTAAACCATGCCCTATTTATTAAGGCACTTGCTTTGCACCCCGGCCATTGTTTGCTATTTTGTTCACTGTTGAATTGTTGAATTATGTATTTCTTTATAAAACACAAAATATATTGTGAGTATGAGGAAATTTCAAGACATGTTATTAGTTTTAATTTACAAAGCAAACACTGAAAATTTCATACAAAAAATTATGAGTAAAGGTCATATAATACTAGGGGCCTCGGTGGCCGAGTGGTTAAGGTAGTTCGTCTACTATTTACCACGTGGTCTGTCAACACTGAGATCGCGGGTTCGATTCTCACTGCAGGCAGGGTGTACTCGACTCCAATCTTAATTGACAAGCATTGCCAGTTTTCCTACCGCAGGTCGGGTGTTCTGTCCGGGTACTCCGGCTTCCTCTCTCAATAAAAACTGGACGCCACGATAGTGCTGAAAAATTGCTAAAAGTGGCGTTAAAAACCATTCAATCAAACCAACAAACATATTATAAAGAGTTATTGGACAATTACATAGTTTGTAGGCCTTGTCCTTCAGTTATTTTTATTATTTACAGTTTTACTCTAGCTGTTATAGTTTTAAATTTATAAGGCAAATACTGACATTGTTATAACAAAATTGTTATCAATGGACAAAACCTTCTGTAGGTAGTCGTCTGACGTTATTTTTTTTTTTGGCACTTGTCTTGCTAATCATTTTTTCAATTTACAGTTCCACTTCAGTTATTATAACTTTTAATGTACAGGGCAAATATTATACAATTCATATTTAAAATGCTGCTGATTGGTTTATAAGAGAGAAATTTTCGTAACTTTATCTTGGGATTTTCCATGATACAAATTTTTACAAAAATTGCTCTTGCGATTGTTCAATACTTAAAGTAGTGATTTTTGGCGTTTCATGTAAATATGTGGATGAGTGATACCGGAAGACCAATTACAAAAATTTGCAATGAAAGGGACAATTTGATGAACAAAAATTATATATATACGCATAAATGAGAATTTTTCTAATCTGGAAGGCAACACTTCATTTTAAAGTCGTTACAGAAGCTACAATTTTAAGTATTATTAGTCATAAATTCATAAGAAATATGTAAAAAGTTTAAAACAAAAATAGATGTTCCTACAGTACCATGCAGTTTAGGTATCTTATATGCGCATAAGCGGCGAGTTCAACTACGGTAGTTCTACCAATAAAATACATTTTAATGATAAGTTTACAGAAACTAGACTGATATTAGTTATTAATTCTTAGCTTACTTGACACTTGAGGAGGATTTGATTTATTCTCTTCACCGAGCGTGCGTCTCCGTTGGGCGTAAATTTGTCTCATTTCAGTCTTCTTCCCCCAATACAAATATAACGCATCTCGGTCAATATAGGACAACTCGAGCCGCCTATGAAGACATCTCGGCCATTTATAAGGTCATTCTTCTACAGCTTTTGCTGTTCGACACCAATATTAATTGACGAATTGCCAGTTTTCCAACTGAAGGTCGGGGGTTTTCTCCGGGTACTCCGGCTTCCTCCCCAATAAATACTGGACGCTATGATATAGCTGAAAAAATGCTAAAAGTGGCGTTAAACACCATTCAAACAAAAAATACAGCTTTTGTCATTTTATTAGTTTCAAACTTTAAAACCCAAAATGTAAACAAAAAGTACTTACTTTAGTACTTAGTGCTTTTATATTTTAATGGAATTAACTTTATAATATTTTTCTGAATTGTCTAAGTAGTCGGGCCAAACCTTTAGAAATATCTGACGGACTGTCTACTTTTGTCTTAAAAGTATAAGTTGTTCTATAGATGTATCCGGTTGTGCAAACTGCACTTTGATTAGTATATGTGCATGTGTACATGCATGGATCAACATCCTGGATACAAAGTTGAAACTATGTAGCCTAAGGATGATTGTGACCACGTTTCGAAAAAAATGAATTGGATTGGCCAAGTGGTGTCAGAGGAGAATTAAGATTAATGATCATTAATTAAAAAGTAAACAACTGACAGACAACAGATAACATACACCTTGTGAATTGATGACAAAATGCAGAGTGGAGAGAAATATGCTTTATATAACAAAAAAAACTTACTGCATAGTAGAATAGTAAAAAAACTCTGATCATTTTGGATGAAATTTATGTCTTTACTGGAGATTTATGTAAATAATATTAGTCTCTATCAATTAAACCAATGAATTGGCACTTATTAAATGATTTTCAGATACACATTTAAGGGAAAATTTGTACTAGTTCTCACTCCCTCTTTTTTGACTTTTGCCTTTCTCCCACCTGTAGCTCCTTTCTCCCTCCCCGTTGCTCCTTTCTCCCCTTTACTCCTTTCTCCCTCCTCTTTCCTCCTTTCTCCCTGTCTCCCACTACCCTGTCCACCCCCTCAGAAATTTGGCATTGCAAATTTATTTCCTAGTTAATCCTTAATTAAATTGCTTCCATCTTTCAATGGTTTGGTTTATTACACGTCTGCCCGAGAAGTTGTTTAATACTTGATTGTGTGGTAACCTTTAAACTAATAAAGAGAAAAATATACAGCCGTTTTCAAGTCTTTAGTCTTTGTTTACATCTTTCGTTGTATTTGCAGAAATTCCGACTTCAAATCTTGTTACGGTATTATCATTAATTATCAGAGCGGTATTTTTATCAGTTTGCTACGTCTATTCGAAATTTGACCCATGCTATGCTAAAATAAAACATATTCCTGCCTGAGTTCCATGAAGTGGAAACCTGGTTGTATTGTGGTTAAGTGGCTATATAAAGAACTTTTTCAATTTTTAAGTTAAAAATGAGGGAGGTAACCTTAAATGCCCAGGAAGAATACCCAACCTTCACTCGAAAAACATAGTCCTAGAATCCTCTGCCGTCCAACGCTTTTTGCGTAGGACGTTTGTTTGTTTCAAATAAGAGTTTTACCTTACAACTGAAAAGCAGGATCGCAACATCCGTGTATTCTTTCGATTTAAGAGAACAGTTCGAGCACAGAACATCCCAGTGTCAACTCAGACAAGAGATATAGGTGTTATATCGCCGCAAACGCGTATTTAAATATACCTTATATATTTGTTTGCTTATGTGAGTACATCTATCTATCTATCTATCTATCTATCTATCTATCTATCTATCTATCTATCTATCTATCTATCTATCTATCTATCTATCTATCTATCTATCTATCTATCTATCTATCTATCTATCTATCTATCTATCTATCTATCACCTATCTATCTATCTATCTATCTATCTATCTATCTATCTATCTATCTATCTATCTATCTATCTATCTATCTATCTATCTATCTATCTATCTATCTATCGATCGATCGATCGATCGATCGATCGATCGATCGATCGATCGATCTATCTATCTATCTATCTATCTATCTATCTATCTATCTATCTATCTATCTATCTATCTATCTATCTATCTATCTATCTATCTATCTATCTATCTATCTATCTATCTATCTATCTATCTATCTATCTATCTATCTATCTATCTATCTATCTATCTATCTATCTATCTATCTATCTATCTATCTATCTATCTATCTATCTATCTATCTATCTATCTATCTATCTATCTATCTATCTATCTATCTATCTATCTATCTATCTATCTATCTATCTATCTATCTATCTATCTATCTATCTATCTATCTATCTATCTATCTATCTATCTATCTATCTATCTATCTATCTATCTATCTATCTATCTATCTATCTATCTATCTATCTATCTATCTATCTATCTATCTATCTATCTATCTATCTATCTATCTATCTATCTATCTATCTATCTATCTATCTATCTATCTATCTATCTATCTATCTATCTATCTATCTATCTATCTATCTATCTATCTATCTATCTATCTATCTATCTATCTATCTATCTATCTATCTATCTATCTATCTATCTATCTATCTATCTATCTATCTATCTATCTATCTATCTATCTATCTATCTATCTATCTATCTATCTATCTATCTATCTATCTATCTATCGATCGATCACTTATTTTTAGAGTACTATTATTCCACTTTACTAATTTTATTGTAGTAATACAGCAATCAGATTGGTCTAGAAATGGTCACAAAACATGTTACAATTCATTGTGCCCCCTCCCCCACTCGCTACTTCGTACCTTCCAAAGAGTACTATACTTTAACTTTAACTTTGGCAAATTGTTTTACCACACACTCTTTGTAGAAAAAGTAATTTGTCAATTTCGGTGTCGTCTGGCAGATGTACCGCTTGTCATATTAAAAAAGAACGAGAACTCTGCCTCAAAAATCGGAGGATATAACAATCGAGCAAGCACACACAATGCAAAGCTTCTTGTATACAGATAACACACTATTTATGATCTATAAAATAAAACATTGTTTTCCTTTTTAAAGAAAGATATGGAAATCTGTTTACCCTTGAAAATCCTATTTCCCTCGGGCATGCCCTCGGGGTAACGTAATTTTCTTGGGTGACCAAATCATCTTATCTTCCTTTCGAAAGGGAAATAAATATATAATATCCGGCTAATATTATTTCTTAGAAATGTAAAATCATCAAATGAAATATTCTTTCCAGCAAAGATTTGCTATTGAATGTTATCCGTGAGGTTCTGTCATTATTGAAAGAGTCCGGGGCATTTTTGTTTATTAAGGGGACATGCAGAATGCATACTGAGTGGATACGAAATGATATTATTAATAGTCTCGATCTTAAGACGCTGAAATTTCATCTGGATTCATCTCCATATTGAAATAGTTATTGTTGCGCCAAAAAAAAAATTATTATTATTAATGTTATTGTTAGGAACATTTCTATATTTCTATCAATCGTTAAAAAGCGTTAGGATAGGATTTCTTTTAGGCACTTGTTAGAATTATGCTACTTTGTTAATATTAAATATAAGAAATCAATTCGAAATGCAAAATGTGTTAGAATGCATTATCAGAATTCTGATAAAAAAGATAAATTTTAAAAATATTGCTTCAAGTTGTTTAGAGTTTTGGTTGAACTTTGAATAATTAAACGAGAATAGTCTACGAAATTGGGGATTTGATCACATGGAAAATAATCAAAAGCAAATGGACACTGTTCCTTATAATTCTGTGAATTAATCGCTGCGATTTTAAAAACAGCAAAAACACTTACAGAAACCCATCTAGACCTCAAAACGTACCTAGGCCGGAAAGCGTAGGGATATGCAAAACATAGTACCAAAGGAATCGCGGTTCTGTAGAATATTGATAGGAAAAAAAAACAAAAATGAAACGCTAAATTGAATTTATATTATATTTTGTTTGAAATCTCAATCGATTTAATTGGAAATCATTGGGGCAGAGAAAACATTGCCCCCCTCTCCCTGACGATACGCTAGGAGGACGCCATCTTGTTTACATTGGATACTGAAAGTAGTCCGCTCAGAGGAAATATCGATGTATAAATTATCTGAGAAGACGCCATTTAGGTGTTTTTATCCAATCAAAGCACTTAATATAAATAAATTACAGCATGAATAGAATTATAGTAGTGTATCATTTATAATTATTGAGAAAAATGTGACGGAAAATGGTTACGGACGGCTGAAAATTAACTGTCAGTAAACAGGAAGTAGGAGTCGAAGAAGTCTGAAAACAAATACCACAATATGACATGATCTGACACACAAAACTACTGAACAAATTTTAACAAACACAGATCAAAAACAGCATGCAACATATCCCCTATGGGAGCGGGTGTATAATTTGTGTAACGTCCAATGCCCAAATAATTGCTCCCTCTAATATAAAAAATAATAATATTTAATCATTATTAAGTGTGGTCAACACGGTTATCATTTTTTTAACATTTGTCTCGTGTTTTTAAAGAATTAATTCCAGAGACTTTTACTGAACACAAATTGAATTGAAAGTTGATGTTATTCTTTATCATCATTTTTTAAACTTATGAACTTCCAACGTGAAACTTATTATATTTCTTATCTATGTTAAATTACGCGTTTTATTATATTAGTTTTAGAAAATAAGCACTCATTTTTACCAGACATGTGCAAGCCACAATATTTATTGTAACTAAGGGGTCTTCACGCCTTGAGGACTATTTTACCATCATAATATTCCTGGTATTTTTGGTTTCTCTGGTTTTAGACCACGAGCCTATTTAAACACGTTTCCCATTTAGTTCTTTGTTAAAATGTGTTATGTGGCCAGTGGCAGCCATCTCAGATCTGAACATAAGACTTTGTAAAACGCCACCCAATAAATATGTCGCATGTCTTGAATGATATTCATTCAGTTGCTTCAGAAGATGCCGTTTTAAATATTTTCCCACCGGTCCTATGTAAAACAAAGCCCTGCGGTGACATAAAGTTCCCATTTCCGATCAGAGCAAGTAACATTGTTACAGGTGACAGTTTCTATGGACCAAATCGTTCAGGTCCTCGTTGCTGGGTGCCTTTAGTGGTGCCACGATCCTTGCGCGATAAAGACGGATTTGGTAGATTTTTAAACATGTAAGCGCACAGTAACAGCTACAAAAGAACAACTTTTCTGTCCCTACTTAATTCTTCATATTTTGTTTGTGTGTGTCATAAGTGTGAAATTTATCGTTATTTTAATTACCTTTGATCTTAATCAGCAATTTGTAATGCCATGGTCGATTCAAATATCTACAATCATTATCTTGCTGATGTGTATCAGAGTGTATGGCCGATTGAAAAAATTATTTATGAGCTCAGCTGTGTTTTAGTTCTACCATCCTTTTGATATACCGTTGAATTTTATGTGCAAGAATGTTTACCAAAGTTCATGTATTGTCATAATATAATTTTGCTTACTGATACAAGAGCCTCATAGTAGCAGAAAAATAACATAGATTTATTAATTATCAGAATTCTGATAAAAGATGTCAACTCTCACAGTAGGTAAGTTAGCTATACCGAATCTTATCAGAATTCCGATCACGTAGGCATACATATACTGCCAATCAATAAAATCAGACATTAATTTAAATTATCAGAATTCTGATAACAAACTCTCACAGTAAACGAGTTAGCAAAACCGAATATTCTTTTTTCGGAATTCTGAAAATCCATTCAATCCGCCATTAACTTAAATTATCAGAATTCTGACAAACGGCTGTATCTAAAAGACTCGAATTTCCATATATCGCAAATTTACATATATTGAAAGTTAATTTTGTTTTGTCAACTATTAATCCTGTATGTTTTCTTATGTGTTCAATGAAATAAAAGTAATCGTAACTTGTGTGTAGTCCGTATTAGAATTACGGACATCTAATGGACCAGATACGGAACGTTATCTTGTTAGAGCCATCGCCTTTTGTTCGGGCTGTAACGGATAAACAGTCCGTATCTGGTCCTTCATCAGTCCATAATTCTGGATATGGTCCTACATAAAAGTTACTATTATATAACTATTTCATCACTTTTCATATCAATGATGTAACAAACCATTCAATTGGATAATTTGCAGTCTGCATTGTAAGCAACAGTTGATGTGCTTTAGAATAACAGATCCAATCTTTTGATACAGCCCGGCTGTATCGGTGATACAGCCTGATCAAAGAGCTGATTCAAATTTCCATATGCCACTAACCATGCATATATTGAAAAGTTCATTTTGTAAACTATTAAACGTATATTTGTGTTCTAATTTGTTCAATGAAATAAAAGTAAAATATCAGGATTACCGACTTCTGAAGGACTTGATACGGACTATTTATCTGGTTACAGCCCTCGCCTGTCGCCCTACACACAAGTTACTATTACATAAATAAACTGTACATTTCCCAAGTGTCAAACTGCAATTTATATGAAATTTTGCTTTATCTCTCATTTTGGAAAACAACTGTCGTTGACAGACTGGGCACATTGGGTCAGTCACTTTTATAGCATTTACTTAGAATTCCTTGATTAAATAACTAGCATTTGACCACTGACATCGTTCACCTCCTCCTTTATTGTACATTATTTTGAAAATTCTTGTTTCCCAGTTCCTTCTTAAACAGTGCGATTATTAGTTTCAAAAGCCCTTTATATACAGAGATGGATCAAAAACTAATGTCTTCATTTAAATTGACGTTTATAAGACAGCACAACGAAACTCAAAAATGCACAAAAAAACCCCAATAAGTGTATAACCTCTTACATTGTAGAATTTATCTGTACAGCCACAGAAAGTACACTTTAATAAACCATGATGTACGTATGCATTCTTTCGTGGGAAATTTCTGGCATTTTTTGTATCACAGGGTAGCTACTTGTTGCTTAATTTCATAAACACTAATGTTCATATAGACATATTTATAATATACATTTTTCCAATATAATAATTATAAATACACGTCCATTCACTTTCATTCTATTTTCATACCAATTGCCCTAAACTTTCACTGAACTCGCAAACACATAAAATTAAGGCGTGACATTATTTATTTTGACTGCGGGAGAAAGATCCGAAGATGACCAGGTGGTACACAAAACCAAATTTTCTAATGATGTGTCCGACACAGGTCATTTAAACAATTAAATTGATAGATACTGTCTGGTGGTCTGCTATTCTTATCAAACAATTACATAACTATTGCCTTCATCAGATTTGTGATAATTATTGATTATTGACAATTCAATTTTGTGATTTTACTTTTGCTGTATTAGCTATTGTTTTGTTTATTAAAAAAATTGACTTATGTTTTGTGGAAATAAATATAGTTTATCATATCCGATTTAAAATATACTATTTACGTGATTCTAAAAATGGGGTGGGGGGGGGGTGTTAAAAATAAGCAGAAATAAATATGTACTTCTGTATTTTTTTGGCTGAAAAGCATTACTGTTGTGCATTTTATGCATATTTCTACAATAAATAAAATTTAAAAACATTCGCTTAAACATAAACTTAAGAAATATATTTTTCGATAGTATACTGACGCAAACTTTTTGTTCATTTTACGGGCAATTATTTAACGCAGCGACCATAGCCAAAAGGGCTAGAGCAAGTGAAAGATTAAATTTGAATTAGATTAAAGAATTTGATTATTTTTCTCATTTCTGTTCAAATTGCCAAAAATGGTCCAAAACCAAAAATGCTGAAGTAAGAATACTATATCCTGATTTATTTTAATTTTTTTTTAGGGGGGGGGAGGGGTGGGGGGAACTGCGCCTTGTGTGTCCAACTAGTAATACCTAGTAGTGGGTTTATAGGTCTTTGTGGGATGTTATTCAAATCTTGAAGAAGTGGTAATAGACTGATTAAATGTTGAACGGGACATGTTCACGCTTTCTTATGGTCTAGCTCATCCTATAAATGTTTGATTGGGGTACAAAGACAATAGAAAAGATGACTTTAGTTTAAATTTAAGTATACAACCAATGTATTTGCGTTGTCGACGTCGTGATGTAAGTTGCGGGTCATTAAACGGACGTCGTGACATCACCTGAAACTCCATTTCTATCATGCATGTACATAGGTAAGGGACCCTCCAGTTCAGATATCCATTCGCAGCATCGATCATTATCTACCAGAAAAGCAAGTTTCGTGCAAATCAGAGCATTTTGCAATTTTGGTGGCCATCTTTAATACATGGTCGCCATAGAAATTTAACATGTATGTCAGTGTGCTGCACATCATATGCTACGTACATGTATATACCAATTTTCATTCAAAATCCATTAACTTATAAATTTTTATTTTTTTCATTTTCAAAATTGCCGCCATTTTAAGATCGTTGGCATAATCAAATTCTCATTTTCAGATAGCCACCTTAATTTTTTATGACCAACATCCATCCGCAACATGGTTACATCTACCTGAAAAGCCAAGTCTCGTGCAAAATAAATCGGACCAATATTTGAATATGTTGAAGGCCGTCTTGGATTCAAAATGACCGCCAACTTTCATTTAAATCCATACACTTTGATTTTTAAAGAATTTTGTTCAATTTCAAAATGGAGCGGCTTTTAAGATGGCCTCCATCATCAAGTTCAAATTTTTATGACTAACATCATTCGCAACATATTATTTTAGCTTAAATCCGTTCGTGCAAATTGGAGCATTTTTAATTTTCGGCGGCCATCTTGGATTCAAAATGGCTGCGATGGAAAGCCAACATGTGCATCATATGGTACGATTTCACATACTTCATATAGTTCATAATAATTTTCATTAAAATCCAAATACTTTTGGAGTTTAAGAATTTTTTTTCATTATCAAAATGGCCGCTTATTTCAAATTTTAAATTAGCATGCATTATTTCGTGTTTTTTGAAGTTTCAAATCGATATAATGTACGGTCTCTGAGAAAATGGTCGGACAAAATTATTGGAAGAAAAATATATTAAGATCAAAATACGGAACTTGGCAAATACAACAAGTCATCCGACACATCGTGGTCGGGGACATAATAATAAGAAGAAACTAGACACAAGCAATAACTCCTGCGACACATCGTGGTCGGGGACATAATAATAAGAAGGAACTAGACACAAGCAATAACTCCTGCGACACATCGTGGTCGGGGACATAATAATAAGAAGGAACTAGACACAAGCAATAACTCCTGCGACACATCGTGGTCGGGGACATAATAATAAGAAGGAACTAGACACAAGCAATAACTCCTGCGACACATCGTGGTCGGGGACATAATAATTAGAAGGAACTAGACACAAGCAATAACTCCTGCGACACATCGTGGTCGGGGACATAATAATAAGAAGGAACTAGACACAAGCAATAACTCCTGCGACACTTCGTGGTCGGTGACATAATAATAAGAAGGAACTAGACACAAGCAATAACTCCTGCGACACATCGTGGTCGGGGACATAATAATAAGAAGGAACTAGACACAAGCAATAACTCCTGCGACACATCGTGGTCGGGGACATAATAATAAGAAGGAACTAGACACAAGCAATAACTCCTGCGACACATCGTGGTCGGGGACATAATAATTAGAAGGAACTAGACACAAGCAATAACTCCTGCGACACATCGTGGTCGGGGACATAATAATAAGAAGGAACTAGACACAAGCAATAACTCCTGCGACACTTCGTGGTCGGTGACATAATAATAAGAAGGAACTAGACACAAGCAATAACTCCTGCGACAAATCGTGGTCGGGGACATAATAATAAGAAGGAACTAGACACAAGCAATAACTCCTGCGACACATCGTGGTCGGGGACATAATAATAAGAAGGAACTAGACACAAGCAATAACTCCTGCGACACATCGTGGTCGGGGACATAATAATTAGAAGGAACTAGACACAAGCAATAACTCCTGCGACACATCGTGGTCGGGGACATAATAAGAAGGAACTAGACACAAGCAATAACTCCTGCGACACTTCGTGGTCAGTGACATAATAATAAGAAGGAACTAGACACAAGCAATAACTCCTGCGACAAATCGTGGTCGGGGACATAATAATAAGGAACTAGACACAAGCAATAACTCCTGCGACACATCGTGGTCGGGGACATAATAATAAGAAGGAACTAGACACAAGCAATAACTCCTGCGACACATCGTGGTGGGGGACATAATAATAAGAAGGAACTAGACACAAGCAATAACTCCTGCGACACATCGTGGTCGGGGACATAATAATAAGAAGGAACTAGACACAAGCAATAACTCCTGCGACACATCGTGGTCGGGGACATAATAATAAGAAGGAACTAGACACAAGCAATAACTCCTGCGACACATCGTGGTGGGGGACATAATAATAAGAAGGAACTAGACACAAGCAATAACTCCTGCGACACATCGTGGTCGGGGACATAATAATAAGAAGGAACTAGACACAAGCAATAACTCCTGCGACACATCGTGGTCGGGGACATAATAATAAGAAGGAACTAGACACAAGCAATAACTCCTGCGACACATCGTGGTCGGGGACATAATAATAAGAAGGAACTAGACACAAGCAATTACTCCTGCGACACTTCGTGGTCGGTGACTTAGTAATTAATGATAAGAAACCAGACAACAACAATAAGTCGCTGAAAACTCTGTTTTGGGCGACTTAATTACCTTTCAAGAGATGGGGTAATCATATTCGTCATTTTAAGACAATGTATATACGGATTGCCACAGTAGTTTATTTGAACTTTCGTTTTATTATTTAATAAACTTTTACGATTTACTTTTACGATTACTTCAATTTATTATTTTCAACCTTCAACCTGTGACATTCAGAAAGTTGTTACATAACTTTAAATTTCATTTGTAAAACGTTGTACGAACGATGTATCATGAAGTGTACGCAAATGAAAACGTAAAGCGTATATACGATAGAATAAACCGATATACGATGGAATAAACAATAAACCATACAATGCATGCAGGAGAAAACCTTACTGTAGCATTGTTACTAACTAGCTTAACCTGTATTGGCCAGGTATTGATTTGCAATTGGCTGTATTGATCCCGAGACCATAGGGTCGAGGGCCAATACAGCCGACAGAGATTCAATACAAGTCCAATACAGATAAGTCAGTTTGTAACATGTTTATTAAATAAACCAAACAGTCTGTATATTAGCTGGCTTGTATGAACAATGCGAATGACTACCAAGTCTAAAAAGAGCACAGAACGAATAAATACACTATAACATACATCCAATTATGACAATTCACCAACATACCAAATATCAACACACTCACATTTCAAATAGCAAAGAAAAATGACATTTGTGTCACGGAGGAAAACAGTAAAGAAAGTTGGGTATTTGGCAAACAGTGTAAGGATAGCCGTATCTGTCTATACTGTTGTAAATACTATTTATCGTACCTGTTTCATATTCACTCTAGTCCTTCTTTAGTAAGCTCAACCAGGCCCTTGCCAATAAACTATCCATTTCACTACACGAAATGCCATGACAGTCCTTCTAGTCACCGAGAACTAGCTTACTGATTCGGAAGACCGGGCAATATGACTTTCCTTATTGCCCTGTGGGCCGAACGAAAAAAGTTATTGACCGGGTAGCCTTTTTTATAATAATTTAGTAATCAAGATATTGATCATGTCGATTTTAGCTTATTAGGGACAAATTTTACGTATTATTTTATAATACACTATACAAAAACGATTTACGCACAATGTACGAATGATAGACGAACATTGTACAAACTATAAATACACGATGTACGAACGATACAATCGTTAATTTATGGATTCCAGAGACTGAAGAACGCAGTTTGAAAATCGCACTGACAAATTACAATCGTACCACACTTGAAAAAAGTCTTTGCTAAGGAGGTGATTATACATCATGAAGTATATAAGTGTATTGCCCAAATGTTCTGTTTTCTCTATACGAAGACACCGAACACCCCCCCCCCCGAAGCACAGTAATATTTCAATAAAATGTATATTATACTTAACTGCTGCTCTGGATAGATAAAATGGTTTTCATTTTACTAGCCAAATAAATGTTAACTTTGTACTTTTAAAGTTTCATGCGATATAGTGTGTTTGTTACTTGTTCAAGATCGGCGGATCTTTCTGGGGCACTTTGCCTTTCTATCGAATGATTTAAAGCCTCTCTTTATTGAACACATTTTTCAGCGTATCGTTCACCTCGACGCCTCCAAACTCGTGTTCGTCCGTCACTATGTCTCAAGTGATAACGGGATTCATCGGACCACAACACAGATGCCCATTGTCTATGTGCCCATCGCTGAAGCACTCGTGTTCATTCAAGTCGGTTTCGACGCCTCTAAAGGGGTGAGCATGTTTATTTGGAGAGGTCGTCTTGCTCCGAGTCCATGTTGGCGTAGTCGACATCTAACTGTATTAGATCCAATTGGCCTTCTGTGCGTTCCAATCGCCTCACGTGACGTCTGTACAGCGGTTCGGAATCGATCTCGTAAATGCTGAAGGCGAATGTAACGGTATTGCTGAGGATCGTTGTCTTCCTGGGCGTGGAATGTCGCTTACTGAACCCCTCGGCTGATGTTGGGCCAAGCGAGTAATTGTCGACGGTGATCAATGCATCCGA
This sequence comes from Limnoperna fortunei, assembly GCA_944474755.1. Classification (NCBI taxonomy): domain Eukaryota; kingdom Metazoa; phylum Mollusca; class Bivalvia; order Mytilida; family Modiolidae; genus Limnoperna; species Limnoperna fortunei. The sequence continues at coordinate 65,180,110 of OX104124.1, forward strand.
CTAAAGATTTTACGTCGAGACATCCTTCCTTGGATCATGCCAAAAACCTCCTGTCAAATTTTTTTCCAACTTCAAATATCGATATCAATAAATAAATTGGAAACAGTGATGGGACATTGGAAATTTTTACTGGTACTGTAAAAGTATGGAGAAATGGGTAGGGAGCAGAATTGAACCTTTTGTAGGGATACAGTGAGCCTAATATTTTCTACAAAAGGGGTCGTGCAAAGAGCGTTTTATTTCCAAACACGCTACCAACTATACAGTCCATGTTCAGGCTTGCCTTATTATAACATTACAACCCCCAGCCTACCCCAAAAGAGGGAGCCTTCCAAACCTGGGAACGCATTGGAAAGCTCTGTGGGTAGATCACTGGGAATCCTCCAAGTATAGTCCCAGAATATAATATGAACTATGATTATTATAATCAATTTTGCAGATAGTCGCTATGTTTGTTTTTGGTTTAGTCACAGGATCGTTGATTTCAAACTATCCGTACATTTTATAGGTTTAGTCGAATTTTGCGCATAATCAACTTAGATGCTTGGTTTAAACCTATATATGCATTGCTCAGAAAAATCAGATACTATTAATCCTTTATTGTTAAGTTTTGTATATTAGTTCACTGTAAAAATTTTACTATAGTCTAAACTAAACATTACTATTTTCTTTGTTGTATACGGTAAATCATAGACACCACCCCCATTCCAAATAAACCAGTTCCCTATAAATTTCCTGAAAATCGGGGAATAAATGAAAGTACTTCTGTGCAGCCTGAGGCTGTCCAGAGGTACTTTCAGGTGGTACGATTTCAACACACCCGGGTTATAACGTAGGTACCGGATTTATCCACGGTGTAAAAGGCTGAAAATTGGTTCTTCTGCAGTCAGAAATAAGCAAAATGGGCAACGTCATCAGAGTTGCTCACAAAACATTATACGTTTTTATGCAGAAAATGCCCATTTTACCAAGTCAAGCATGGTACCTTCGGTACCAACCTCAGACTTAGCGAGTTTGAAGAGTTTTTATTTTGTTTTACATTTTTTTCCTACTTTCGGTATTTTGGCGCCTCAAGTTACGCTATCAATACGTCAACAGACAATGACGTCAAGTTCCGATTTAATTCATAATTTATGTGTGTCAGTGTGAATGTAGGGTACGCAAGCCGTAAGTTGAAATGAAAAATAAGAACTTTTTTTAATATGTTATCTCGATAAAACAAAGTTGTTATATCGAGATCTCGATAAAACTGTCTATCGTTATCTCGAGAAAACGGAATTGTTATATTGAAATCTCGATAAAACAATGTATCATTATCTCGACAAAACGATATTGTTATATCGTGATCTCGATATTAAGATATCGTTATCTCGAGAAAACGATATTGTTATATCGTGATCTCGATAAACCAATTGTATCGTTATCTCAAGAGAACGAAATTATCGAGAAAACGATATTGTTATCTCGAGAAAACGAAATTGTTATTTCGTTTTCTCGCGATAACAATATCTTCATATCGAGATCACGATATAACAATATCGTTTTCTCGAGATAACGATATAACAATATCGTTTTCTCGAGATAACGTTACACTTGTTTTATCGAGATCACGATATAACAATATCTTTATATCGAGATCACGGTATAACAATATCGTTTTCTCGATATAACAGTACCGTTTCTCGAGATAACGATCTCTTTGTATCGAGATCACGATATAACAATATCGTTTTCTCGAGATAACGATACACGTGTTTTATCGAGATCACGATATAACAATATCTTTATATCGAGATCACGGAATAACAATATCGTTTTCTCGAGATAACAGTATCGTTTCTCGAGATACCGATCAATTTGTATCGAGATCACGATATAACGATACATTGTTTTATCGAGATCTCGATTTAACAATTTCTTTTTCTCTAGATAACGATATTTTTATATTGAGAAAAAGATATAACAGTATCGTTTTCTCGAGATAACTAGACTGTTTAATCGAGGCTTCCGTAGTAGGGCATCTGCAGTGTTTGAAAGGAAGTACAAATACAAATATAAAAAGACAGAAATATTCCTCTGTAGAATAGCATACAATGGTATTCTAGAAAATACATTAGCAACGCGCAAACAATACACCATGCGTAATGTTAGCAACGCAGTCGGGAGCTTGGGATTTGTACCGACGGGTAACCAACTAGTCCGCATTTTTAACAAGCCGGGGATAATACACTCTGCCGGTCACATACTTATGTTTGATCTTTTCATGTCCTACGTTATTTTTCCCGCATTCTACTCGTACGTAAATAAATACTTTCTTGACTTACATAATTTTGTATAGAGAATTATCGAACATGAATATGATTCGTTTACAATATCTTGGGTTCCAAATAGATACATGTACATGAATGCAGTTTCCTCAAATAAAACATATATTCCAAGATACAAAGATCTTTAGGAGAGGTGGTGAAAAGGATGTGGGGTGGGTCTACACAGCTAAATCCCAGAGTAACTATATTGTAACGAACGTCGCATTAGTCAAACACACCGGGGAGCACAGTGCAGAAAGTATTTTTTTTTAATTTCAATAATATTTAAGTATAGAATGTTTACCGTTATGTACAGTATTATAAGACGATGAGTGCTCACAGTCTGACAGTACAAATAACTATATTTTAAATGTTATCGTTTTATTGATCTTGTAGGATAATATATATGTGTAATAAATGTCAGGACATCACCTGATGACCGAAGTTAAACAAACATTTGATATTTGTGTGATGTCTTAACTGACATCACCTGATGACCGAAGTTAAACAAACATTTGATATTTGTGTGATGTCTTAATACTTCTTACACAGACAAGGAACTGCATATCGAGTACTAACGATTCACTGTACATTCTAAACTTCAAAGAAAATAGATTATGTTTTATGTTAAAATTAGTAACTTCATTATATTACGTCCTGACCTTTTTACTGTATTGAAATATGTTTTGCACAAACACGCAGAGATACAATAAACGAAGGTCTTGAAGAGATAACAGGAACAATGTTTATAACTGATTAATTGATTGATGTTTAATGTCCAACAATCAGTATTTCAGCTAAATATTCAGGACGTGTACTATATGTATAATGTAATATTTGTATATTATGGTATCTTCAGTATATGAAGGCTGTACGTACATTGTATAGAGCGTGGTACACATTATTTAAAACGCTCTACATACTACGATATTATTACGTGATGATTTCTGTATTGGTCTAGTTATTGGTCCAAGGCTTGCTGTATTGGCCTGAGGCAAAGCCAAAGGACAATACATCTGGCCAGGACCAATAGCTAGGCCATTCCAGAAATCATCACGTAATGATATCTTTATTAATTAACTCATCCAAATCAATTAGGATTTAAATACAGGATGGAATCAGGCCAATACAGGTCGAATCAGGGCAATAACGACATTGGACTAGTTAATTCTGTATTGGATTAGTTCAGTAAAATATATCATATCGACAGTTTAACTGTTATTTAAGTGAATATTATATTAGTTAATTAATAAAGTGGATTATGCGCTATATACCCAATACAAGGAACACTCTGCCTCCAATATATGGACTCTATACATTTTATGGAACGCCCTATATATAATACATGAAGCTTTACATAATGTATATGTACGAGGTATATGTAGACCTCTATATAAAATGTGGTGCATATACAATGAGTGAAGCTTTCTGTGTAAGTTATATGGAGCGCTCTACATGCAACATATGGAGCTTTACGTTCAGTATGTCGAGAGCTTTACATTCAGTATATATAGAGTACTGTACATGCAGTATACGTGCAATCTACATACATCATTTAGAGCGCTCTGTATAAAATGTGGAGCACACTACATACGGCATATGGAGTGCTAAAACACTCAGTATACTGTGCGCTCTACAGACAGTAAGTGGTAGGATCTAAACTAAGTACTATTATATGGAGCGCTCTTTGAACATTACATCTATGTGGTCTTATTCCTACAGTATATTTAGACTCCATCCCATTATACAGTATATTAAGCGCTTTGCATAATATGTGTAGCATACTAAATACAATATATGATACGTTCTACATACTATACATACAATACGCGTATATACAGAAGAGACTACATACGAGGACCATAATTTGAGATATCTAATTGCAGCATATGAAGTGTTCAACAGGCAGTCCATGTAACACTCTAAATATTATATCTAGCCGCCTAATGTACCACATCGGCCATTAATATATGGAGTGCGCGACATACACTTTATAGAGAGATCTTTTAAATTCGAACAATTGTCATATTTGAATTGGGGGGGGGGGGGGGCTGCCGAGTGGTTAAAGTAGTTCGTCTACTTTGGATCACGTGGACTGTAAACACTGCGATTGCGGGTTCGATTCTCACTGTGGGCCGGGTGTACTTGACTCCAATCTTAATTGACAAGGTTTGCCAGTTTTCCTACCACAGGTCGGGGGTTTTCTTCGGGTACTTGGGCTTCATCCTCCAATAAAAACTGGACGCCATGACATATAGCTGAAAAAATGCTGAAATTGGCGTTTAACACCACCAAACAAACAAACAAACAAATTTGAATTGAGGCTCTAGAAGAGGAAAATGGAAACCGCTACGTCGGAAATCCTAATAAAGGAAGCTAGGTTCTTTACGGAGGACAAAATGAACCAGTTACAATAAACATTTTATACCAATTGTTAACTGGTATGAATAGTAGATTGGTTGAGATAGAAAGAGGAATGTCCAAAATAGACAAGCTGCTAGACAATACCATTATCAATCTTGTGACAGGTTATGAATAAAAAACAATAAAAGTCGGAAACATGGAGCGCGCCACCGATAAATTATAAGACAAATTTAAAAGTCTCGCATCAGAAATATTCATAGTCAAAAGAAGAGAAGTTAGAGATTAAAAAAAAATAAGTTCGGTGAAAGAACGGCTAATCTGAAAAGGTCTTAGAAATATCATTTACGAGCGTAAAACGAACCAAGAGAATAATCTGAAATACATAAACAATATAAAAACGTCAGTAAGCAAAGTAGCAAACGATGCCGACGACCATGCGTTTGAACTTAGACAAAAATCAAATGATATGCAACTTTAGAGTGGACAACGAGGAACTTAACACCGAAATTTAAAATCAGAAATGCCTTTTAATGAAAACAACTTGCTTCAATATAAAGAATAGATTCGGACATGTATAAAGCTTTGGATATGGTGCACAAAAAGATTTTGTTACTATAACGATCTAGCAAATATCTTGTAAAATGCATTTTGCTTGAAAGGAAAACTGTATGGTATCGGGCAGCAATACCGTGACGAAATAGAAAATGTGCGTACGAGTTTAAACCCAACAATTAAACAACAACGAGATGAAGAACACAGGGATAAATAAATAAATAAATAAATAAATAAATAAATAAATAAATAAATAAATAAATAAATAAATAAATAAATAAATAAATAAATAAATAAATAAATAAATAAATAAATAAATAAATAAATAAATAAATAAATAAAATTTGTTATTATATGTAAAAATATTATCCAACATGTTGAACATCTGTATGTTGCCTTGTATGGAGAGGATTTATATAGGCTATGCCTGCTATCCAATCCATTTCAATTTTCTTGAATAAAATATGTTTAAACTATATGTAAAATATGTGCTGAAATACACTGGATTACAAAGCATTAGAGGAATTGAATGTAATTATTTTTCAGATGAAACTGAAAGAAAGAAAATATTATCCCCAAAAACCTCAGAAGGAAAAACTCAGTGGTCATTATATTGATTTTATAATTTTTGTTTGCCATTTGTAAAACACATATTCACTTATTTATGTACTTCTGACGATAAATGTGCAGTTGATTAATGCGATTGTGCTAGACTGTAGGGAGCCCCAGAGCTACAGAAACCGGATTAAAACGATATAAATAATAATATCTTTATTGTCATATAAACATATGTTTGTGACAAAAACACAGATACACAAAAACAAAAAAAAAAACAAAAAAAAAAAAAAACAAAACAAATACCTAATACTGATCAATGAGAAGAACAATATGAATGTTAATCCTCTTTTGCCCTCAGTTCAAATGACTGTTTTAAAAAAGAGCCAATTAGTTTCACATGTTCTATAGACACTGGATTCAAGAGACTATACATATTTATTGTTTCTATTTTCCAACCTAATTTATCAAATAATTCTAATCTTTTTTGTTTGTTTAGATTACAATGTAAGAGGAAATGTTCTTCATTTTCAATGACATGGCAAGTTTTACATAGACGTTCATCCCTAGGTGTTATGAAGTATCGACCCTTCTCTATTTCTAGATTATGATCGCTTAAACGAAGTTTTGTAAAGCACCTTCTTATAGACAAGTCATGACTTGATAAGTAAAATTCTTGATCGAGACTAAGTTTAAGATTTTTGTATAAACATAGCTTATTTGTTTCGTCATAACTACTTATCTTATTTACTATAGTATTTTTATATTTTTCTTCGACCAATCTCTTGATCAGAGGTTTAATAAGGTAAACTTCATTCATATTATTGCAATTTTCTATCTTATCATATAATTCAGTATCATAATATATACTTTTGATATATGTATACCATGAATATGTACCTATATTGTCAAGATATTTTGACAGCATAAAAGCTTCTTTTAAAATGGGATTTATGTTCTCGGTATGTAGTCTTGCTAAATAAATTAGCGATTGTGATACAATAAAATGTTCTATTGGGAGTCTACCAAGTTCGGCCCTAGCTCCAGTGTTAGAAGCCGACTTTTTAATGCCCAATAAAAATTTACAAAATCTCAAGTGCACTTTTTCAAAAGGGGCTTTATCAATAAAATTTAATGGGTCGACAACTTTTCCATTCTTTTTTCCTCTGATCTTTGCTCTATGGTGGGCCAGGTATCCATCCATGAAGGATATTTCTGAGTTATATGTCAATACTGGGCGTACTAATTTATCAAATAGGTTATTTGAAGCGCTTATGGGGAGGTTGCCAATTGAATGCGTCTTGGATTTTAGAGCGAATAAGACCTTACTGCCCCTTTTAGCAAGGTCTTCTAGGCTATGAATTAAATTGCCATTATTTCTTAATATTGAGCCCAAAAACTTATATTCAGATACATTTTGTATAAAACTATTTTTGTAGGAGATAAAAGGTTTTGTCATTTTAATATTATTATGTTGGATTACCATACTTTTAGTTTTTTCTATATTTAATGTAAGTTTCCAATTATCACAGAAAACACTAAGGTTATTCATGCTATTTTGTAGACCATCTTTAGTTTCTGATAGTAAGACCAGGTCATCCGCAAATAATAGTGACCCCACACTGGAGTCTATCAATTTTGGTGCCACTGAACCTTCGCTGGTTGTGATATGTTCTAAATCATTTATAAATATATTAAATAGAGTGGGACTAATTGAATCCCCTTGCCTCACTCCTCTGTATGTTTCAAAGAAAGGGGAATAATTATTATTAAATTTCAATGCCATTTCTGTTCTCGAGTACTGGTTTTTTATCACTTGAAATAGTAATTTTCCAACCCCACTTTTAGCTAGCTTAAAAAGTAAACCATTTCTCCACACCGAGTCAAAAGCCGTTCTAAAATCTACAAAACATATGTAAAGTTTCTTTTTATTTTTGTGTATATATTTATTTATAATAGATTTGAGAATAAATAAGCTATCAGATGTTCTATGGTTATCCCTGAAACCAAATTGTATCATTGAATATTTTTCTGTCATTATAGAAATAAGTCTCTCATTGAGAATGGCACTGAATATTTTTGACATAGAGTTCATTAGGGATATCCCTCTATAATTTGATGGGTCATATCTACTCCCAGATTTATGCAGTAGGGTCAAAAAAGATTTATTCCAGTTTGATGGATAGAATCCTGTTTTGAGTATCACATTAAAGAGCTTTGAGATAGAAGTAATAGTTATACTACTACTATGTTTTATTATTTCGTTTACAATACCATCTGGCCCACCCGACTTCCCCTTCTTTAATTTATTGAGGACATATTTAATTTCCTTAATGGATATAGGTTTATCTGTTTCTGGATTGTAACTCAGATTCTGCTCCAGGACTTTTAGTTCATTATTTATTTTATTTTCAAAATTTATATTTTCCTCACTGCACTTTCCTTGATCTTGAATATATTTTATTGTTTTATCAATATCTCCTAAGAGTTCCACAATACCTTCGGCTTCCTGTTGTTCATCATCTTTATCTTGGATTGACCTTAAAATTTTCCAAAATTCTGTAGGATTATTTTCTAGGGAATTTGAAAGTTGTTCAAATATTCTTAATTTATATGACTGTTTTTTTTGTTTGCAATTTTTTCTAAACGACTTTAAATGGTAGAAATACCTTTGTCTAAGACTATTATCATGAGGATTTTTCTTATTTGACTAGAAATTAAATTAAGAGTTTTCTTTTGTTCATATACAGAATAATCAGACCACTTTTGTTTTATAATTTTCTTCTTATGTATAGGTTTAATATTTCTAACCAGTTTACACGAATTCTTTGCTATATCGAGAAATATTGAATCCAGAGCTACTGTGGCTTCATCAACCCCCCTCTGATCTTCTGAGAAAGAGTTTCGTTCGAAGTTTTTAATATCATTTTTCACTTTATCACTTGATAAAGTATCAATAATCTTGATATTTGAGTCTACCACCCATTTAAATCCTTTAACTTCTTTCCAATTTGAACATATTGAAGAAAATTTTGGTTTTTCCTTATTGATATTACATTTTAATATCACTTTGATTTGTGTGTGATCAGATAAGTAGTTAAAGTCTTGTGTAATAAAATAGAGAACTGAGGGCAAAAGATTTTCACTCAATATAGCATAGTCAACACAACTTGCTCCATTAGCAGTTAAACATGTAAAGAAACCTAAAGAATCTCCCATATATCTGCCATTCAGAATTCTGAGTCTAGAGGATATACACATTTCCAATAGATTTTTTCCATGATTATTACATATTCTATCCTGGTTATTTCTTTTAGTAACATTATCAATTAGATAATTTATTGGTAGAATATTTTTTTCAGTTAAATCATTCAATTTCAACGAATCATTAACTACATAATCTGGATAATTACTAGTGCGTGAATTAAAATCTCTTATAAGTAGAATTTTTCCGCTGTTGGAATAAATACTTATTTCATTCTCTAGAGATTCAAAGTCATTTTCATAGTATTTTGAATTGATCGGTGGTATGTAAACTGAGCAAACATATAAATCTTTATCTAAACCAAAGAATTCTTTATCCAATTTCATCCAGAGTCTATTTTCAGAATGTGTTCCATTTTCTAGATTTTTTATCCCTTTTGCCAAACTTTTCTTGTAAAATATAATTATACCACCACTATTTCTTTTGGATTTCTTCTTGTTTTTTCTAGTTTTTGAGATAGACATAAAGTCTGGTAATGATATTTTCTTATTAATTCCTGTCCATGTTTCTATTAGAATATTTATGTCACTATTAATTTTCTCTAAAAAAGATTCATCATTTAATTTATCCCCTAGACCAGATATAGATAACTGATTTAGATTTGTATCTATTTTCAGGTATAAGTAACAATCAAATATGGCTGAAATACATAAATAGACGAGCGTGATATTTGTTGTTGGTCACACGCTGATACGGATGTTTAACTGCAATCCATGATACAACACTCATTTTCAAAAGAAATTAGTTCAAAGGTAAGGACAGTTTACTTAATTAAAAATAAATAAGGATTTTTATGTATGAACAGTTTTCGTATGTTTTTAATACTTTAATGTGCAATAAAAAATAAGTAAATATATATAACAAAATGGAATTCATATTAGGTCATTTTACTTTTTTTTCACATTACATTAAACTAGTTAAAGCACAGTGTGACTTTTTAAAATAAATAAAAATTAAAATAACATAGTTTGTGTAGATTGTTCATAAATGTAAAATTAGATTTTTGGTGTTTTACTTAACATTTAAAAAATAAGTGTAAAAAGGGTGTTCCGCAAACATTGTCCACTTTAAACAGAAATTGTAGTTTTTTGTATCGCTGGGAAACTATTGCCTAGACAATGTAAAATATTATATTAATATAACAACTTCTTCTTTGGCGGGTTATTATTATTTAAGTTATCGACAAAGTAACTGTCGCTTATATTTTTAGTACTTTTTAATTCTCTGCTGCAAATATTAAAGTACAACAAAAAATGCAGACAAACTCTTTGCTTTATGAAAAAGTATCACAAGGTGATATCTGTCTGATATATTTGTCAAAAACAAATAAAACTTACCATTTTGAAGCTGATTCTAATTGTCACTTTAAGTCTCCTCGACAAATATGCTTTAGATAGAACTATTTAACATTAAGTGTTGCTTCGTCTTTTTTGAACTGTATTTCATCAAATTAAATACTTTTTTAGACTGTTAACAAACCATACATCCTATATAAAAAAGTTGTTTCCTTTTATTACATTGACAACTTATAATGCAGCCCCCTTAATATTTTGGCGGAACAAGTATCTTCATATTTCTATTTTCCGTCTTTTACTTTCCTTCTCATTAAATGCAAAATTTCAAAAAAAATTTCAGGTCTGACATGGATTTTGATGGAAATGCAATATTTGATTTTCACCAAGGAAACAGTGTTTTATCGAAAATAGGTCAGCCACGGATTTCTCGGGGTAAGTTTCTACAATTAAAATCAAATTTACAAAAGATATAACAAAATATACAATTTTTATTATAATTTTTTGTTGAACTTATAGCTTATGATACACGCTTTTTACTTCATACTCATTTTTTTTGCGCATGTGTTTTTAAGATCCATTGTACAGAGTATACTATAAAATGTTTAAGATGGCACGATGGATTCTAATTAATGCACCTTTCATGCAATTACACAATTTATACTCATCAATATAATATACACTTTAAAAAATTTATCTGACTAATATTATATTATAACAACTCGATCAGTCATGCATTGCTATCGTCATTTATATAAGAAAAATGCATCTGACCAGATGTACCATTTCTTTTTTAATGTGGATATATACATGTATGTATACTAAAAAACACACCTTGTTTACACGTATGCCTAAGATAAATAAACATCGGCTGTAAACTGATATCAACAGAATTAGTTGCGATATAAATACACATTTTCACCATTTACAATTACTTTTGCACACTTAACATATACTTGCCTTATATAATATTATTTAAAAAAATATTTTGTGTATACACACTTGTGCAATGTACTTTTGAGTACAATATGTTGCGCAGCAGAAACTACGCGCTTATAGATCTTGCACCACGTAACCAAACTTAGTAAAAAGTTGTGTCAAGAGTGGACGATATCGAGTATAATCATACAATACAAAAAATTGTATACTCAATAACCGATAACGAAATACAAACGCAACACGAATATAATTGCATGCAATTGACGAATAAAAATAAGTCCATATTGGTTTTAGTCAATGGGATCGATTGATTGATTGATTGATTGATTGATTGATTGGATGTCTGCTTAACGTCCAGCGAGCAGTATTTCAGCTATATTCAGGACGGGAACAAGTTAACAAACAATAAATTAATGGAAAATGGGGGTGGGATGGGCCACAGGGAATACAATTTTGACTGCCACTGGAAAAGTATGTCGTTTTGGGTAGGGGCGGAAATTTAGCCTTTTGTAGCGGCTGCAATGAGCCTACTCTTTTTCGAAATCTACAAAAGGGATCTTTATCGTGCAAGGAGAGCGGCACTCTCCAAACACGTTACCCACGGTCCGCTGTCAGGCTTCCGTATTATTATGACCTGACAACCCCCCCCCCCCCAAATCGAGAGGGTCTCCCCTATCCGCCACCAGGGGACGCGCTGGGCTGCTCTGTGGGTCGAGCACTGGGAACCCGCCCAGTATGGTCACAGTCAATTGGATCGAAAGATTAATTCAACAAAGGGTCATTTATTATCTAATTGTGATGTAAGTTTATCCATATCTATATTAAGCCGAAAAGAATAAAGACTAAATGAAGATAATCACTTTCCTTGCCGAGTTCGGGTGTTTTTTCTCCGGGTTCTCATGCTTAATCCCACTATGAAACCTGGACGCCATGATATAGATGATAAAATTACAAAATTTAAACAAAACCAAAATAGAATGTTCTCCCATATATAATTGTTTTTTTTTTTAATTTCTATGTTCAGACACACTTTATTTATATTTTTAGTCAGTTCAGTACGATTCTCTTTGAAATGAAATATTTTCCTGATTTCTTATTAAATATTTTTCCAACAGGCGATATCACCAGTGCGAAATTTTCTTGCAACCAAGATTAGTCGCCTGATTTCGTCCGACATAGGGCATTTAGTTGTCGCCGTAAAACCCTTCAAGTAAAGTCGATTCGTCGCTTGATTTTCAGGAAATATGTTTACAAAGTCTCAGTTTACATGTACATAGTATTACAGGATTGAAACTGAACTATTAAATTTCTTTAACGTAGACACCCCGGTTTTGTTATAATTAACGCTCCATTGCACACTGGCACATGCAGATTTCTTTTTACGAGTTTTCCGGCCAAGGGGTCTCGGTGGCCGAGTGGTTAAGGTAGTTCGTCTACTATTTATCAAGTGGTATGTCAACACTGAGATTGCGGGTTCGATTCTCACTGCAGGAAGGGTGTACTCGACTCCAATCTTAATTGACAAGGATTGGCAGTTTTGCTACCGCAGGTCGGGGGTTTTCTCCGGGTACTTCGGCTTCCTCCCCCAATAAAAGCTGGACGACATGATATAGCTGAAAACTTGCAGAAAGTGGCGTTAAATACCATCAAACAAACGAGTTTTGCAAATATGACATATATTGTTTTTTATTAATGCCTGATTTAATAGTATTTGTCTTTTTTCTTTTAATATGTTGAGATTAAATATGGTGTTTTTCTATTTTATTGTATTGAGAAATTCTCTTGAAAACGTATGTATTGCATTCATTCGGCCTATCTTGGAATATGGGGGAGTGGTGTGGGATACCTATAGGCAAGAAGGAATCTGATATGTTAGAAAATGTTCAACTTGATGCAGCGAGAATAATTACTGGGCTAAGAAAGGGTATATCCCCTGAAACGCTGTACAATGAATTGGGTTGGGATACACTTAATGAACGTCGTAGGATAGGCAAATTACGTACATGTATATTACACAAATCTCTAAATGGCAAAACACCAGAATATCTCTTTAATGAAATTTTACCATTTATAAACATTTCCCCAAATTGCAGTTTGAGAAGAATTACAGTTTGAAAAGGAGTGTTCCTTTCAAACCCCCAACTTGTCGCACATTATCTTACAAAAATAGCTTTTTATCACAGTGTACTAAACGAATGGGACAAACTTGATGGTAACACTCAGAACTTGCAGAGTAGAGCAATGTTTAAAAAGAAAATAAGGGAAAAAATCCCTTCCCCTCTCCCCACCCCACCCCACCACTTTTGTTATGGATTAAGGCGATGTAATATCATACTCTGCCAGTTGCGCAATCTGGCCAGTGTACTTAACAATCACAAATTTTTATCCCATTTGTCAGACAGCTCTCAGTGTATCTGTGGGGATGACATTGAAGACAATTTTCATTATTTTTACGTTTGCCCATCATTTCTAAGACAAAGATATCACCTGCTTTTAATTTAAGAAGATTCACTGACATTATGCTACTTGTGAGCTCGCCTAATATATCCAAAGATGATAACATCGAAATAACATATACAAGAGACTAAAGGATTCGAAAAATAACCTTATAAACAACCTTTAATACTGTTAATACTTTGGAATGGACTCTTGTTTAACGGTTTATTATTTTCTTTATTCCTTATATGTAATTAAGAATTTTAAATTAAAATTTGTAAAACTCACCAATAAAGGGTTGTACATATACTGAATTTATAGTACTTTATACTGTTTATATTACATTATACTTTCTATATATTGTTTTAACGTTGATGTCCACTTTATGGGAGAACACCTATCTAGGCTGTGTCTGCTGTGTAATTCCTTTGATTATATATCTATTGATGCATTTTCAATACAATTATTTGAATTGAATTGAAAAAATACGACTTTTGTGTTTTCAAAACACTTTGATTAAAACTAGAGACACACAAAACAATAGATCTGCAATTTCTTTTAGGGACAAATAAGTCACTATTATTCTGAAGCCACTACATCAGTTTTATATTGCAGAAATCTCCACAACTTTACGGTATTTCAAAATGAGGGTTTACTTTTGCCGTTAGATCACTCAGTAATAAATGAACTCTTAGTATGCATTTGTTCATCTAATGACGTGTAAATTTATTTAATATTTAATCTTATTATCTATTTGTCTTCATTTTCAGAAGACAATATTTTGAATACGAGTATTTATGTCTATAATGAAATGTTTTATTTCTTCAATTAGTCTATTCGCCGGTCATTTGTGTTAATAAATTTAACATCACAGACAAATTGTTCCCTGGGAATTAATGACATACTTTATTATGCATTTGTTATCTTAAAACTTTTCACAGCTGGAACTTTTAATGATTTAGTGCTCATTTCAAGCTTTTATATGCAAACCACATGACACTTTCATAGTCAGTTCACAAGTGGGTGTGACCGTATTCCTAAAATTGAAAATCGTATGGAAACACATTTTTTCTCTGTATTCCCATTAGTCGAACAGTCGAGTTGGTACTTTTTAAAATAATAATATATAAATTGTGCTTTTTAAATTGGGTTTAACGCTCCTTTCAGCGTGAAACTTAAAAGAGCTCCGGTAGAGCATAGTATACGGTTCATTATGTAACGGAGGTATTAATTTCACATACAGAGTGCCATACATTGTAAATGTATCTGTCTGTGTCCGTTGACCCCACTAATGTATTAGCAGATAATAAAACAATAATGAGGACCATAGGTGGTCTTTTGGACATTTTAATCGTATATTCTTAGCATGAGCAAAACGTTCCCGGTCGTTAAAGTTGAACACGGATTTTTTGTGCGAAAATCGTAATTTTCAAAAAACCGTACATCCTACCTTTTTGTAAATGTTGCCAATCTATTTAGAATCTGAATTTTACCCCAACCAAATATATCCGATCTGCATAAATGTTAATAAACCCCGAAATCAGCAGAAAAAAACAAAATGTCCGGACCCCTTCGCAAGCCCCTATATTTCACCGGGTGCATTTTACTGTATCGATACATCCTTGAAATATACCTCTTTATCGTTTCTTCGTGATTTGTTCACTGTAACAAACATTTTTAAGATACACAATTATTTTGAAATTACTGAATAAGTTTTGCACATTTACACAGCAAAGTAACTGGTGTCCGGTTTTCTACTGTCGCTTTAGTAGTCTCGATCATCCAGACGTTTAATGGCATTTGTGTGTCTGGATTCATTTCTATATTGAACTTGTTATCGTTAGCCCCAAAATTGGCGTAAATTTTTGATTGGATGGTATTTTTATTGTCTAAAAAATTACTTCTATTCATTACCAAGAAGTGTATAAAAATGCATCAAAGTTTACATGCGAATATTTTTTATAAAGTATAACTTTATCAATTAATTGAACAATTATTATTGTTTTGCACAATCAACGTTGCATGGTTCGTGTGACGTATGCGTCATACGTGAAAATGGTCTTTATTTTATTCATTATCACACTTTTCCACAGTTAGACATGTTACACTACTCGGTTTACTATTTGACCCGGATCTGCGCAGTCCTTGATCTACTTTTTTAACTGCAACTAATATCGAGGGTCCTCAGTGACCGAGTGGTAATCTACTATTGATCACGTGACTGTCAACCCTGAGGATGCGGGTTCGAGTCTCACTGCGGGCGGTTGTGCTCGACTACAATCTTAATTGACGAGAATTGCCAGTTTGTTAACGGAAGGCCGGGGGTTTTCTCCGGGTTTTCGACTTCCTCTCCCAATAAAAACTTGACGCCGTGATTTAGCTGAAAATTTCCATTAGTTGCGTTTAATACCCGACTAACAAACAAGCAAACTTCGATGATGTCAAGACATTTATTTGGGAATCGGTAATCAATTTTGGTCCAGTAGCAGTTTATTATTAGTACTTGTCAGTCAGTTACCTTACCTTTACCTCAATTTTACGTTCTAGAAGCTACATGTCCTACTATATCTGTCATTACGTGACTTGTCACCTATGCAATAATAGTAATGTGTCAATGTCGATTTTTTTCTACTTTTTTAGAAATGCACAGGCGTGTCATATATATCTGCAATTTGTATTAAATTAACTAATGAAGAACTACTAGAGAAATCCAAACTGCCATCATCAAAAATTAGAAGAATACGAGCTATAGCCACTGAAACTTTTAAAATCATAAATAAACAAAGCCCAGTATACTTGCATGATCTCATTGAAATTAAACAACATAAATACTCTTTCAGATATCAAATACAGCTACCCTTCCAAGTGTTCGAACAACAAGGTATGGCTTAAATTCATACAGATACTTTGCTGCTAAAACCTGGAATGATCTGCCTGACCACTATAGGAAAGAAACCTCTTCCTCACAGTTTAAGAACTTAATAAATTGCTGGAATGGCAGATCATCCTGCTCATCATAACTTCTTGCTTTTTATCAATCAGCTGCTGTTTTGAATCTTTTTAAATTTTAACTTTTAAAATTTTTAAAATTTTGGAAGTATTGAATTTTGGATTTTGAATTTTAAATTTTGGATTTTATATTTTAAATTTTAATTTAAAATTTTAAGATTTTAAATTTTGAATTTTAAGGTTCAAGTTTTATTTTGAATTTTAAATTTTTAAGTTTTATATTTGAATTCAGAATTTGGAAATTTTAAATTTAAATTTTTTTCTTTTAATTTACATTTTTTGCATGAATTAGTGAAGCTATCTTGCAAACTAGATTTTTAGAAGCTTGCTTTTGCTTTATGTGCATTTACCGTCTGCTTTAATATTCCTAATGCATGTAATGTTTTTATATGTGTAGTGCTATATATATGTGACTTTTCCAATTTATTATGTGCTTATACTTTGTGTTATGAATGTTTTGTTGTGTCTTAATGTCTTAGTAATGTTATGTCTTGTTTATATATGTAATGTCGGCATAAAAGCTCATTAGAGCTTGTATTTGTATGTTGCTTTAACCGACTTTAAATAAAGCTTTTTGACATTTGACTTTTGAACTCGATGTCCGAAAAAGATGTGCTGCTATGTCATAAAAGTATGATCGATTACCAATACTTTGAGTCCTTTTTAAATAGATATAAAATTTGGCAAATCACTTTCAATTTGATTGAGAAAAAAAAATCATATTTATGCTGAAAAAAAATTATATGAATACTGTTGAAATCCCAATTGATTTTTTGCTTACATAAAAATTTGCTGCCCATGTGATTATGTTGTAATATGGAACTAAAGATTTTAGGGAAATCACTTCGAAATTTGTTTGGATAACAGTAATTGTGATCATAACTACATACTCACAAAACAAAAGAAAAGCCATAAATTGTCAATACCCAAATTAAAATGTTTTAATTTACATACTAAGGAAACAGTATAACTAACGTAATGAAATGCCCTATTCCGCCCATTAGAATTTTATGGGACACAGCTTGATCAAAACAAGGGCAATAGGAACGGTCGGTAATAATTTGCTTCTCCATAGGATAAACACGTATTTATCTATCGTCACTAAGGACGTAATGGTCAATTTATGTTCAGTAGTGGCCTTTGATTTTGTGAGAAAGTTAAAGAAAAGGAAATGTTAGGTGATACGAGGTTTTGCGTGCAATGCAAATAATTAAAGAAAGGTCAAAAGGTTTTATGTAGTGGCTTGTTGTAAGACTAAGTATACAGTGTGGACTGTTATGTATAATTATTCACGACTGTCTGTTATCGTTTATTATAGCGCGTAAATACTTTCTTTAATATTTTAAATCATTTAGTTTCCTTATTACAGTCTGTAAACATAGCAGCTAGAGCTGAATTAGCTCAATATCATGTAGATACATTTATTAAAATACAGTCAATCAAATACCTAATAAGACTTCTTCACCATACTAGTAATCCTTTGGTAGATGATGCGTTCTTATTATCACAGTCCCTGCATAATAATGCTACATACTCCTGGTTTTCTTATATACATAATATATGCAGTTCAAATAATATGGAAATAGAAGAACTAAAAATATTAACTATAATAAAAACTTGACTTTTTTTACAAAGACATTAAACAAAAATTTTAAAGATAACTATGTAAAATGCTTTTTTCAAATAATAAAAAAACTTACATCAGAAAATAAAATATATTTCTATAGTAAAATTAAAATTGAATATATGAATATTTATTAAAAACAAACTTTGATAACAGAAGAAATATATGTAAAATGAGAACAAGTGATTATTTCCTTGAAATTGAAAGAGTAAGTTACAAAAGAGTGAAAAGGCCAGATAGACAATATGTACTAACAATGTAGTAGAAGATGAAATTCACTACTTTTTCCATTGTCCGAAATACTCGAAAATAAGAAAAAAAATAGAAAATAACATTAAAACTACTTATGAAAATGATATAAATAAATATATAAATATACATTCTTCTTGGAGTCATTTGCAGTTTGTCGTTCCATTTGTTAAAAAGTATTCAATACCGAGGAAAGTGGACTTGAAGATTTTGCATGATTCTACTATATGATCTGTTATTTTTTGTTTATGTATGCCTTCAACCCCTCACGGGGTATAACTGTGCTTTAATTAAATAAATATACAGGACAATTCAAATAACGACAGCTTTTTAACTGAATATTGAGGAACAAGAAAATTAGTCAGCTTCAGTTTTAATTTCTAATGTTTTTGAAAATTATTATTAAAACAAAATTAATAATAAAATAAAAATGTACTCACAATTTTCATCGGATTGTTACAAATTGTTACAAATTTATAGCTAATGATATGCATTTTACAGAAATAAAAAAATCGATTCATATAAATTGTTAAAAATTCAAAAATATATCGGAAAGATCATTGAAATAACATTAAAAGGTTAAAAAAAACATCAGAAAATTAAGGTTTTTTATAAAGTTTTAGTAGACATGTTTCGTTCTATAAATTTGTATTTCAAGAAATTTCATTTAGGGTGTTATTGTAACGATGTTTTATTTTTTCCAGAAGAAAACAAATACGAGAAAATTAAGACTAAAAGGAGGTTGTTAGTGACTTGAATCGGAATAAAATCCTTTCAAATGTCTGGGTTATTTTGGACGGCAGACAGCTTCGGACGATTATAAAAGGTATTGCGATTTTGTTTATCAAAACAAAACAATAAAAAAGTAAATAATTTTCACGTGCACATTTTTTTTGTATAAAATAACGAAATTTTATTTTAATACTACGTGAAGTAAATAGCAGTCTGCTACTTGATTCGGACTCTTATGTATTTGGTTTTTGACTAACATACTCAGAGTGTTTACAATATATAACAGTGCAGATGTAGATCTTTATGAACATGATCAGTTATCAGGTGAATATACTGCATATACTAAGTACAAATAAAATATTTTATTCTTTCGGCCTATGATATCCACATAAAGGTTTATCTCTTGTGCAGATAAACATTTTCTTTTACCCTTTTAACTTTACATTTTTTTTATTGATTTGATTTGTTTTTTTTTCACAAAATAAGATTAATATATATAGTTAGTGATTGTAAATAATATTTTATGAGACTTTTTTATACACTTGACCATTTGGTAATTAAATCTTCTATCCTATGAACAACCCAAGATTGCTTTAATTAATACAAATAAATTGCTGATAGGTCCATGTGAGCTTTTGCCATCACTTGGCGTCCGTCTTCTGTTGTCCGTCGCAAACTTTTTCAAAAATCTTCCCCGAAACCACTGGGCCAATTTTTTTAAAATTTGCCACAATCATCCTTAGTGTTCCTAGTTTCAAATTTATACCCAGGGTTTTGATCAACATTCAAAGATAGCCGCTGTTACTAAAAACAGAACATGGGTGTCAACTCACATTTTTCATTAATATCTCAAAAAATAGATTTTGTCACTGTTCTTTGGTTTACTATTTTTGTTGGCTGTTCAGTTTTCTTACATTTTACTATTACAAACTATGTATTGCAGGGTAATTGACAGGAATTAAAACATCGTATGCTGTGTTCCATCAAATCCAATATAAACAAGCTAAACAACATGTAAAGCTGTATTTATTTATGGATAATCCCTTTTGCAGACAGACGAAGAACAACAATTTCAAAAGCTATCAGAATACAAGACTTCAGCAACAGATTTAAAGATATCTGGACTCGGAATGTTCCCAGGCGCATCAAGCACTAAAACTTATAATGAGATATATTGAGACAGACATTATGAAATATTCCTCAATATTATATATGTTGTGATCAGATGTGTCGTAGTTGAGCGTAAAATAAAAATACAAATGTGAAAAGTGCACTTTTTAATTGTTACTTGATACTATTTGTAATATTTGAAGCAGATATAAATATTCACTCTTAAATCTCGCTTATTGTGCAGTAATCAAATGCTTAACATCACGGGGCACAGGAATAGTATTCAATTATGCATTCCGTTCGAATTGCTTTTAAGTATACACCTGGAAAAAAGTTAAGCAGACCCTTAATATTTAAGTTTTTTTAGTTTATTGTAAATAAAATATAATTTTGGTTATTTTGGTCAGTATTAATTAAAAGGACGTGAGCGTGAAGGTTGCTCCCTTCATCACGTCCAAAGTGCACCAGCTATTTTTTCGTGCAACATATCGGTATTTAAATCCCGAATTTCTAATTGCCTAGTTATTTAAAGTAAGCATGGCAAGGAGGCGGATATCAGAAGCACAGAGATGGCAAATCATCGACATACATTCCACTATAATGTATTACAAGGCAATAGGACGTCAGCTTGGCTATCTGTATACAGTCATTAGTCGTTTGGTCAGAAAACGCAATATTTAAAAGACCGTTCCCGATTTGGTCGACCATCTGTGACAACCCAACGTGGATAGGAGTCTTGGTAGGTTGGTTAGGCGAAATCCGTTTGCAGCAAGCACCTGTCTCAAGCAACAATGGTTACCTGGTCGTAATCAGTCAGCCAGAAAAGTACGAAATCTTATTAAAGCTGCAGGATTGAGGTCATGGAGAGTCATTAAACGCCCAATGCCTGATAATCGCCATCGCAGGGACATGTTGGCCTGGTATAGAGCAAGACAAAATGGAACCTTAGAACCTGGCGGCGAATACACTGGTCAGATAAGAGCCGATTCTTACTCCATGTAACTGATGGGCGAATCCGTGTTTGGAGGCATCAAAACACAGCTTACACAACAAGAAACGTTGTTCCAACAGTGCCTTTCGGTGGGGCTCAATTATGGTGTGGGGCTGTATATCAAATGATTGGATCTGGTAACAATCAATGGCAACCTTAATGGCGAAAAGTACACCCGAAATGTGCTTTCACCTGTAGTTGTGCCTCATTTTGAAAACCACCTGTTAGAGTCAAGACCTGTTTTCATGGATGACAACGCTACACCTCATCTATTCAGGGCAGTAAGTTCCTTTCCGGAGACCGAAGCTGCGACCACTCTTTTGCGGTCTGCAAGAAGTCCAAAATCCACCCAATAAAGCATCTGTGGGATCAATTGGGTAGGCAATTACATGCTCCTGAACCTCCTCCACAGAACTTGCAACATTTAGAAGCTCAATTACACCGGGAATGGCGACATATAACGCTTCAACTAATTAGACGCCTTACTGGCAGTATGCGACGTAGGGTTGCAGCTATCATTCATGCTGATGGTGGATTTACCCGATGTTGACCCTTCGACGGATAAGTATCAATTTGGTGTTTATAAATGACGTTCTCAAGTGTAATTGGACAATTAAATAACAGTTTGGAGCTTTCGGTGACAATGGTTTTTAAAGACTACGTGAAAGAGCAACACCGTCCATTTTTTGATGAAAAGATATGTAAATAAAACAATGAGTTTTTTGTTAAAATAATGTTTCATTGTACCCAGCAATGCATATTTTTGTTTGCTATACAAATGAAAAACGAATGGAAGTCCAATATTAGTCAAAAGGTGTTCGAATATATATGACTTGAAAAAACTAGCGGGTGCTTAACTTATTTCCAGGTGTATATTACATTGGTCTGATAAAAAAATTCGCCAAAAAAGTTTTACTTTGCATATCAGTCTTATCAGAATTCAGATAACGCATTCTGAAATATTTTGTCAGATTTCTGATAAGACTTATTTATATGCAAAGTAAAACTTTCTTAGAGAATTTTTATCAGAATTCTGATAAAACTTATATTCAAAGTAAAACTCTATTGGATTATTTTTAACAGAATTCTGATAAGACTTATATTCAAGGTAAAACGCGATTGGGATTAATTTTTAACAGATTTCTGATAAGACTTGTATTCAATGTAAATATCGATTGGAGAATTTTTAACAGAATTCTGATAAGACTTATATTCAAAGTAAAACTCGATTGGAGAATTTTGAACAGAATTCTGATAAGACTTATATTCAAGATAAAACTCGATGATTGGAGAATTTTAACAAAATTCTTTGAAGAATCATAAAAATAACAATTTGTTGCCGAAGTTTGAAAACCCTTTAGGACAGTAGTCTTCAATGTGTTATAACAATTTCGATTAATATATCCCTTCAATATTTATTTATATATATCGTTTCAATAAATATATCCTTAAGGATTTGCTATTTGTTAAAATTTTTGGCTATATATTCTGGTAAATAATAGTACATTACTTCAAGATAGTATCGTTTTCTGCAGCCCTCTATGATTTGATCATATGGAAATGATCATACACAACTGGAAGCTGTTAAGGATTAAACACTGTGTTTTAGGAAATTATCAAAGTGTAAACTCCGGCGACTCCCTCACAAACTTGACATAAAGTCCTTCGGACTTTATTTAGTTTGTGAGTGAGTCGCCGGAGTTTACACATTGATAATTTCCTGAAACCCACTGTTTAATCCTATAGAAATTTTGTCGGTAGCTTTGTATGATCATCCCATATTTTGGAATTAATTCTCTTTCGGACCACTACGACTATTACTTCCTGTTTAACGACTTTACTGTGGGATTTATTTTCAGAGCTCTCCGACGTCTAATGCAAGTTGAACGACTTTGTCAGTTTTTAGCCGTCAGTACCATATTTCACATTTTTGATAATTCTTCTCAGCAATGGTAAGTGAAACAATGCTAAAATTTTGTATGATCACGCCATATTGAAGGATTCAAATTCATACTTCCAGTTTTTACGACTATGTCAATTTTTAGCCGTCCGTAACAATTTTCAGTTCCCATTTTCTCAGCAATGATAAACGATACAAGGGCTGAAATTTTGTTAGTGGCTTTGTATGATCATGAAATAATGTGGGGTTCATTTTCTGACATTTCCGACTCCTACTTCCTGTTTACTGACCGTCAATTTGTTACCTTTTGAACAGGGTATTGTAATTTTCTGTCACATTTTGCTCAGCAAATTTGTGTAAAAGCTTCATAGGATCATGACATACTGTAGGATTTATTATCACCCCGCTCCCAATAAATGATAGATGTTATACTTTTTTGGTCTGTGTGTGTTTTAAGTTATCATGGTGAAGGTGCGGAGTTATCATCGGGGAGCATTAGCTCACAAAAAATACATGTTACAGTGCTGTATTCCCCATGTATGCTTCATTTATACTTAATTTATGCAATAATTTTATTTTACTTACAAAATCTAAACATTGCCTCCAAATATAGACAGATGTTATTTTTTCCAACTTTGAAGTTAAACTCGGAAAATTTTTACTATCAAAAAAAAAAAAACAAAACAATATTCACCTTTTAATTTTATCCAAACATTTTTAAAACATCATTTCTCTTTTATTTTCAGAAAAGACACAACATGGAGTATACTTTGAAAAATCTTGAAGAAAGAAATGGGAAAAATTTCTCCCGTCATTGATATAATAAAAATTAACAATCAAACCGATGGGAGAAATTTCTCCCATCCTGAATAGCTAATTTCTAATTGATGGGAGAAATTTCTCCCATGATAGTAATACTGAATAGCTAAAATCAAACTGATGGGAGAAATTTCTCCCATGATAGCAATATTAAAAATTAAAATCAAACCCATGAGAGAAATTTCTCCCACGCTTTTAATACTTAGAGTTAAAATCAAACCGATTGGAGAAATTTCTCCTATGCTTTTCTCATCCTGGTGATACATTTTATATAAAAATATACGACAAAAGATCAAATTTTGTAATTTCTGTCATGGTTAACATGTAGAATTATTAAAATCCACTCTCATAAGGGATGCACTTTTGACTTTCGCCTGGAAAAGGGAATCAGTAGAATTTCCCTTTTTATTTTGGACAGCGTTAGCTGTACATTCTGGATACATCGTCTTTATTCGTTGGCTACGATATAGCTGTACATAATGGATTTAGCAGGTTTATTTATTTGCCTCTTTATAGCCGTACATTCTAGATATCAGGGGTCTTTGTTTGTCACAATATAGCTGTACATTCTGGATACATCGTCTTTATTCGTTGGCTACAATATCGCTGTACATTCTGGATACATCGTCTTTATTCGTTGGCTACGATATAGCTGTACATAATGGATACAGCAGGTTTATTTATTAGCCACTATATAGCCGTACATTCTAGATATCAGGGGTCTTTGTTTGTCACAATATAGCTGTACATTCTGGATACATCGTCTTTATTCGTTGGCTACGATATAGCTGTACATAATGGATTTAGCAGGTTTATTTATTAGCCACTATATAGCCGTACATTCTAGATATCAGGGGTCTTTGTTTGTCACAATATAGCTGTACATTCTGAATGCATCGACTTTATTTGTTTGTCACAATATAGCTGTACATTCTGGATACATCGTCTTTATTCGTTGACTACGATATAGCTGTACATAATGGATATAGCAGGTTTATTTATTTGCCACTATATAGCCGTACATTCTAGATATCAGGGGTCTTTGTTTGTCACAATATAGCTGTACATTCTGGATACATCGTCTTTATTCGTTGGCTACGATATAGCTGTACATTCTGGATACATCGTCTTTATTCGTTGGCTACGATATAGCTGTACATAATGGATTAAGCAGGTTTATTTATTTGCCTCTATATAGCCGTACATTCTAGATATCAGGGGTCTTTGTTTGTCACAATATAGCTGTACATTCTGGATACATCGTCTTTATTCGTTGGCTACAATATAGCTGTACATTCTGGATACATCGTCTTTATTCGTTGGCTACGATATAGCTGTACATAATGGATATAGCAGGTTTATTTATTAGCCACTATATAGCCGTACATTCTAGATATCAGGGGTCTTTGTTTGTCACAATATAGCTGTACATTCTGGATACATCGTCTTTATTCGTTGGCTACGATATAGCTGTACATAATGGATTTAGCAGGTTTATTTATTAGCCACTATATAGCCGTACATTCTAGATATCAGGGGTCTTTGTTTGTCACAATATAGCTGTACATTCTGGATACATCGTCTTTATTCGTTAGCTACGATATAGCTGTACATAATGGATATAGCAGGTTTATTTATTAGCAACTATATAGCCGTACATTCTAGATATCAGGGGTCTTTGTTTGTCACAATATAGCTGTACATTCTGAATGCATCGACTTTATTTGTTTGTCACAATATAGCTGTACATTCTGGATACATCGTCTTTATTCGTTGACTACGATATAGCTGTACATAATGGATATAGCAGGTTTATTTATTTGCCACTATATAGCCGTACATTCTAGATATCAGGGGTCTTTGTTTGTCACAATATAGCTGTACATTCTGGATACATCGTCTTTATTCGTTGGCTACGATATAGCTGTACATTCTGGATACATCGTCTTTATTCGTTGGCTACGATATAGCTGTACATAATGGATATAGCAGGTTTATTTATTAGCAACTATATAGCCGTACATTCTAGATATCAGGGGTCTTTGTTTGTCACCATATAGCTGTACATTCTGGATACATCGTCTTTATTCGTTGGCTACGATATAGCTGTACATAATGGATTTAGCAGGCTTATTTATTAGCCACTATATAGCCGTACATTCTAGATATCAGGGGTCTTTGTTTGTCACAATATAGCTGTACATTCTGGATACATCGTCTTTATTCGTTGGCTATGATATAGCTGTACATAATGGATATAGCAGGTTTATTTATTAGCCACTATATAGCCGTACATTCTAGATATCAGGGGTCTTTGTTTGTCACAATATAGCTGTACATTCTGGATACATCGTCTTTATTCGTTGGCTACGATATAGCTGTACATAATGGATATAGCAGGTTTATTTATTAGCAACTATATAGCCGTACATTCTAGATATCAGGGGTCTTTGTTTGTCACAATATAGCTGTACATTCTGGATACATCGTCTTTATTCATTGGCTACGATATAGTTGTACATAATGGATATAGCAGGTTTATTTATTAGCCACTATATAGCCGTACATTCTAGATATCAGGGGTCTTTGTTTGTCACAATATAGCTGTACATTCTGAATGCATCGACTTTATTTGTTTGTCACAATATAGCTGTACATTCTGGATACATCGTCTTTATTCGTTGACTACGATATAGCTGTACATAATGGATATAGCAGGTTTATTTATTTGCCACTATATAGCCGTACATTCTAGATATCAGGGGTCTTTGTTTGTCACAATATAGCTGTACATTCTGGTTACATCGTCTTTATTCGTTGGCTACGATATAGCTGTACATTCTGGATACATCGTCTTTATTCGTTGGCTACGATATAGCTGTACATAATGGATTAAGCAGGTTTATTTATTTGCCTCTATATAGCCGTACATTCTAGATATCAGGGGTCTTTGTTTGTCACAATATAGCTGTACATTCTGGATACATCGTCTTTATTCGTTGGCTACAATATAGCTGTACATTCTGGATACATCGTCTTTATTCGTTGGCTACGATATAGCTGTACATAACGGATATAGCAGGTTTATTTATTAGCCACTATATAGCCGTACATTCTAGATATCAGGGGTCTTTGTTTGTCACAATATAGCTGTACATTCTGGATACATCGTCTTTATTCGTTGGCTACGATATAGCTGTACATAATGGATTTAGCAGGTTTATTTATTAGCCACTATATAGCCGTACATTCTAGATATCAGGGGTCTTTGTTTGTCACAATATAGCTGTACATTCTGGATACATCGTTTTTATTCGTTGGCTACGATATAGCTGTACATAATGGATATAGCAGGTTTATTTATTAGCAACTATATAGCCGTACATTCTAGATATCAGGGGTCTTTGTTTGTCACAATATAGCTGTACATTCTGGATACATCGTCTTTATTCGTTGGCTACGATATAGTTGTACATAATGGATATAGCAGGTTTATTTATTAGCCACTATATAGCCGTACATTCTAGATATCAGGGGTCTTTGTTTGTCACAATATAGCTGTACATTCTGAATGCATCGACTTTATTTGTTTGTCACAATATAGCTGTACATTCTGGATACATCGTCTTTATTCGTTGACTACGATATAGCTGTACATAATGGATATAGCAGGTTTATTTATTTGCCACTATATAGCCGTACATTCTAGATATCAGGGGTCTTTGTTTGTCACAATATAGCTGTACATTCTGGATACATCGTCTTTATTCGTTGGCTACGATATAGCTGTACATTCTGGATACATCGTCTTTATTCGTTGGCTACGATATAGCTGTACATAATGGATATAGCAGGTTTATTTATTAGCAACTAAATAGCCGTACATTCTAGATATCAGGGGTCTTTGTTTGTCACCATATAGCTGTACATTCTGGATACATCGTCTTTATTCGTTGGCTACGATATAGCTGTACATAATGGATTTAGCAGGCTTATTTATTAGCCACTATATAGCCGTACATTCTAGATATCCGGGGTCTTTGTTTGTCACAATATAGCTGTACATTCTGGATACATCGTCTTTATTCGTTGGCTATGATATAGCTGTACATAATGGATATAGCAGGTTTATTTATTAGCCACTATATAGCCGTACATTCTAGATATCAGGGGTCTTTGTTTGTCACAATATAGCTGTACATTCTGGATACATCGTCTTTATTCGTTGGCTACGATATAGCTGTACATAATGGATTTAGCAGGTTTATTTATTTGCCTCTATATAGCCGTACATTCTAGATATCAGGGGTCTTTGTTTGTCACAATATAGCTGTACATTCTGGATACATCGTCTTTATTCGTTGGCTACAATATAGCTGTACATTCTGGATACATCGTCTTTATTCGTTGGCTACGATATAGCTGTACATAACGGATATAGCAGGTTTATTTATTAGCCACTATATAGCCGTACATTCTAGATATCAGGGGTCTTTGTTTGTCACAATATAGCTGTACATTCTGGATACATCGTCTTTATTCGTTGGCTACGATATAGCTGTACATAATGGATTTAGCAGGTTTATTTATTAGCCACTATATAGCCGTACATTCTAGATATCAGGGGTCTTTGTTTGTCACAATATAGCTGTACATTCTGGATACATCGTCTTTATTCGTTGGCTACGATATAGCTGTACATAATGGATATAGCAGGTTTATTTATTAGCAACTATATAGCCGTACATTCTAGATATCAGGGGTCTTTGTTTGTCACAATATAGCTGTACATTCTGGATACATCGTCTTTATTCGTTGGCTACGATATAGTTGTACATAATGGATATAGCAGGTTTATTTATTAGCCACTATATAGCCGTACATTCTAGATATCAGGGGTCTTTGTTTGTCACAATATAGCTGTACATTCTGAATGCATCGACTTTATTTGTTTGTCACAATATAGCTGTACATTCTGGATACATCGTCTTTATTCGTTGACTACGATATAGCTGTACATAATGGATATAGCAGGTTTATTTATTTGCCACTATATAGCCGTACATTCTAGATATCAGGGGTCTTTGTTTGTCACAATATAGCTGTACATTCTGGATACATCGTCTTTATTCGTTGGCTACGATATAGCTGTACATTCTGGATACATCGTCTTTATTCGTTGGCTACGATATAGCTGTACATAATGGATATAGCAGGTTTATTTATTAGCAACTAAATAGCCGTACATTCTAGATATCAGGGGTCTTTGTTTGTCACCATATAGCTGTACATTCTGGATACATCGTCTTTATTCGTTGGCTACGATATAGCTGTACATAATGGATTTAGCAGGCTTATTTATTAGCCACTATATAGCCGTACATTCTAGATATCCGGGGTCTTTGTTTGTCACAATATAGCTGTACATTCTGGATACATCGTCTTTATTCGTTGGCTATGATATAGCTGTACATAATGGATATAGCAGGTTTATTTATTAGCCACTATATAGCCGTACATTCTAGATATCAGGGGTCTTTGTTTGTCACAATATAGCTGTACATTCTGGATACATCGTCTTTATTCGTTGGCTACGATATAGCTGTACATAATGGATTTAGCAGGTTTATTTATTTGCCACTATATAGCCGTACATTCTAGATATCAGGGGTCTTTGTTTTTCACAATATAGCTGTACATTCTGGATACATCGTCTTTATTCGTTGGCTACAATATAGCTGTACATTCTAGATACATCGTCTTTATTCGTTGGCTACGATATAGCTGTACATAATGGATATAGCAGGTTTATTTATTAGCCACTATATAGCCGTACATTCTAGACATCAGGGGTCTTTGTTTGTCACAATATAGCTGTACATTCTGGATACATCGTCTTTATTCGTTGGCTACGATATAGCTGTACATAATGGATTTAGCAGGTTTATTTATAAGCCACTATATAGCCGTACATTCTAGATATCAGGGGTCTTTGTTTGTCACAATATAGCTGTACATTCTGGATACATCGTCTTTATTCGTTGGCTACGATATAGCTGTACATAATGGATATAGCAGGTTTATTTATTAGCCACTATATAGCCGTACATTCTAGATATCAGGGGTCTTTGTTTGTCACAATATAGCTGTACATTCTGAATGCATCGACTTTATTTGTTTGTCACAATATAGCTGTACATTCTGGATACATCGTCTTTATTCGTTGACTACGATATAGCTGTACATAATAGATATAGCAGGTTTATTTATTTGCCACTATATAGCCGTACATTCTAGATATCAGGGGTCTTTGTTTGTCACAATATAGCTGTACATTCTGGATACATCGTCTTTATTCGTTGGCTACGATATAGCTGTACATTCTGGATACATCGTCTTTATTCGTTGGCTACGATATAGCTGTACATAATGGATATAGCAGGTTTATTTATTAGCAACTATATAGCCGTACATTCTAGATGTCAGGGGTCTTTGTTTGTCACCATATAGCTGTACATTCTGGATACATCGTCTTTATTCGTTGGCTACGATATAGCTGTACATAATGGATATAGTAGGTTTACATTCTGGATACATCGTCTTTATTCGTTGGCTACAATATAGCTGTACATAATGGATTTAGCAGGTTTATTTATTAGCCACTATACAGCCGTACATTCTAGATATCAGGGGTCTTTGTTTTTCACAATATAGCTGTACATTCTGGATACATCGTCTTTATTCGTTGGCTACGATATAGCTGTACATAATGGATATAGCAGGTTTATTTATTAGCAACTATATAGCCGTACATTCTAGATATCAGGGGTCTTTGTTTGTCACAATATAGCTGTACATTCTGGATACATTGTCTTTATTCGTTGGCTACGATATAGCTGTACATAATGGATATAGCAGGTTTATTTATTAGCCACTATATAGCCGTACATTCTAGATATCAGGGGTCTTTGTTTGTCACAATATAGCTGTACATTCTGAATACATCGAATTTTTTTGTTTGTCACAATATAGCTGTACATTCTGGATACATCGTCTTTATTCGTTGGCTACGATATAGCTGTACATAATGGATATAGCAGGTTTATTTATTTGCCACTATATAGCCGTACATTCTAGATATCAGGGGTCTCTGTTTGTCACAATATAGCTGTACATTCTGGATACATCGTCTTTATTCGTTGGCTGCGATATAGCTGTACATAATGGATATAGCAGGTTTATTTATTAGCCACTATGTATCCGTACATTCTAGATATCAGGGGTATTTGTTTGTCACAATATAGCTGTACATTCTGGATACATCTTAAGCCTCTGCTTTTGACAGCTGTTCAGGTTGCGTGCTTGAGCCTAAATGCAGCAGGGTGTGCTTGAATCAAACTTTAATTGACAAAGATTCCTGTGTTCGGGGTTTTTACTCCGGCTTCCCAACTTATACAAACTGGACCTCTCGCTATATCTGAATAATTCTTGAATGTGGAGTAAAACACGCTAAAACAAATAAACATAGCGGCACGAACAAATGTCTACACAGACAAAATAGTTCTGTAACTGCCGATCTGGACAAATTGCAATTATAACTAAAGATTATTTTAATGGAATTTATTAGCATGTACGCACGGCCTTTCACTCACAAATGTAACATGTAACTAAGCGTCAGTTTGTGAGACGGCCGAGTTTATAAATCAATAAACACCCTTGAATTAACATGTATCTATAATATTTTCTTGTCTTGCCATGTTGTCGGTCCTCAGTGTGATCCTGCATTTTCTTAATTTAATTTTATTTCCATCAGAATAATTATTCTGTTTTTTTTTCATTTCGCCTTCTTATAAAGCTAGAATTGATTCATCATCACCCAAATGTTCTATTTATCATTTTTAATACAAACGATGTCAGTATACTTTTACAATGTATTCAGTGTACATTAGATAGGCATATTGAATTGACCAATCAGATTTCAGCTTACAAAGCAAATTATATTATATAGGCATATTGATAGCTAGTTCAGTTCTCCAATGTTCGTTATTTATTTTATTTGTGGTTCGCGTGTATTTAAATACTTACTTACAATAGTAAGTAAGTATACATAGATGATTGTAGGATATACTCTACTCTTATCCATTTTATCCAATAGCTTAGCAATTCACTAAAGGTATTAAGATTTTTGAAAATGAACTTCTTTTATGATTCTCTCTGTGTATTTAAATAAGATGGGTTGTGGTTTCCTACGTTAAAACTATAGACGATCTTGATTCTTTTTAACTGCACGTAAAGTATTTTACATATTGTTTTAATTATTCAATTTATAAAACACAAAACAAAATGAACGGAAGTATTTTATACTCAATCGCCATGCTAAAGTTCGCTGGTTATCACAGGGTACTAAGTAACATTTGAACGTTATTATATACCTCAACAACTGCTGAAGGTGACGTTAAACAACATTCAATTAAACAAACCAAAACGGTATCCTGAAATCCTGAATGTTGGTAAATAATTTGAAAAACCAGAAAAAACGAGAAATTCGTTGAACTACTAGACAAATGGATACTTTCTCCAGTACATGTAGCCATGACACCCTTTTATATTTAACACCTAATGAAGCATTTACCAGCCACAAAATTTCGAGAATAATCTAATTACTTATTAAAACTAATTGGTGGGAATTGTTGCTCCATCAAAATTTCGTTAGGTTATAAATATCCTAGCCAAGCCATGGCGAGAACGTGTTATTATTATACACCTCACCATAAGTTAAGCAACATCCTATTAATTTCCAGGGATTCATTTTATATATTTTAATATTTTTTAAAGAAATGACAATTTATTAAACATTAACGACAAATGAAACATACAAACAACATGTTTACAGTCGCTTTACTTATTGATTCATGAACAAATGTTCAAGGCAAAGAAATAACAAAACAGTGCAAATATAACTTTCATTGGTCAAAAAATAAGTTTGATTGCATACTTCAAATTTATGAACTTAAAGTAAACACATCATCACAGGTCAACGTTCAGGGAAAGAAAAGTCACTTTGAAATGTGAAACGCAAAATACTCAGTAAGTCGTGTAACCACCACGCTTCCGGTACTGTTCCTTAACTTCTCCTCCTCATGCTGTTGGTTAAACGATAAAGTGTAGCATGTGGTATTCTGCCATTCATTTTGAATGGCAATACGTAGTTCTTGGACATTTTGACAAGCAGGTGCTGTTATTGATTTTACGGCCAATGATATCCCACAAATGTTCAATTTGATTCATATCGGGTGACATGGATGTCCATGGAAGATGCTCAATAGCTTCCTTTTCGATAACATCGCGTACAATTGCAGCTCGGTGAGGTCTTGCGTTGTTATCCATAAAAATGGGTCTGTTACCAAGTGCATGATTGTCAAAATGTGGCACAAAATAGCGTTAATGACTTCATTTCGATATTTCTGCCTTGTCATTGTCCCATTGTATATATGATAGGACAATGACAAGGCATTGTAAAAACGTAAAGATTATGTCGAAAAAGACCAGGAGATAAACACTAAATCGTTAAGCAAAACAAGGCTTTTAGGCGTGCTCGACTACCGGATGAAAAACTAGTTTTGCTATTCAAAGATTTACCTGAGGAGTTCATTAAAGAAACTTTCAGGTGCTCGAACGATGGCTTTAGAACATAAATAGCACAAAGTTAATATTCATTTAGATTTTTGAAATTCTGGAGAAAAAAAATTGTAGGTGCTGTTTAACTTATGGTGAGGTGTATATTTGTAACAATTCAGACATCTTGTTGGTACTTTTGTTTATAAAAGCAATTTAATAAGTATATTTGTCAGACATGCGTAAATGCCACTCTAAACGTATAATTTAAATTTCGAAACTATCTAATTTTTATATGTCTCAAAATTAATAAGAATCAAGTTCCAAATGTGTGACCTTATATTTAAATTTGGTTCAATCCTATGTAAGGTATGAGTTGCAATCCGAATTCTGTATTCCTGCACTATTTTTGTTTCTTGCTATTATTTATGATATTGACATTAAATATGGTGAGCTCAAAATCAACATGGGTGTGCATGAGACGGGACCAAACATGTATATGCAATAAAGTTTGCAATCTTATGTAAAGCTTTTGAAACCGAAATGACTAATGCAAGGATGAACCGATTAACCTTGTTAGTCAGCATAACTCAGCATACCACCATTACCGCCATGACAGCCATTCTTAGTCAGTATACCTGATTACCATTATAGGTCATTGGAGCATACCTCCAAGGTTACCTTTGTAAATCACCTACCTCACTGATAACCATTCTTAGTCAGTATACCTGATTACCATTATAGGTCATTGGAGCATACCTCCAAGGTTACCTTTGTAAATCATCTACCTCACTGATAACCATTGTTAGTCAGTATACCTGATTACCATTGTAGGTCATTGGAGCATACCTCCAAGGTTACCTTTGTAAATCACCTGCCTCACTGATAACCATTGTTAGTCAGTATACCTGATTACCATTATAGGTCATTGGAGCATACCTCCAAGGTTACCTTTGTAAATCATCTACCTCACTGATAACCATTGTTAGTCAGTATACCTGATTACCATTATAGGTCATTGGAGCATACCTCCAAGGTTACCTTTGTAAATCATCTACCTCACTGATAACCATTGTAAGTTAGTATACCTGATTACCATTGTGCGTCAATGGAGCATACCTCCAAGGTTACCTTTGTAAATCATCTACCTCACTGATAACCATTGTTAGTTAGTATACCTGATTACCGTTATAGGTTATTGGCGCATACCTACAAGGTTACCTTTGTAAATCACCTACCTCACTGATAACCATTGTTAGTCAGTATACCTGATTACCATTATAGGTCATTGGAGCATACCTCCAAGGTTACCTTTGTAAATCACCTACCTCACTGATAAAAATTGTTAGTCAGTATACCTGATTACCATTATAGGTCATTGGAGCATACCTCCAAGGTTACCTTTGTAAATCACCTACCTCACTGATAACCATTCTTAGTCAGTATACCTGATTACCAGTATAGGTCATTGGAGCATACCTCCAAGGTTACCTTTGTAAATCATCTACCTCACTGATAACCATTGTTAGTCAGTATACCTGATTACCATTATAGGTCATTGGAGCATACCTCCAAGGTTACCTTTGTAAATCACCTACCTCACTGATAACCATTGTTAGTCAGTATACCTGATTACCATTATAGGTCATTGGAGCATACCTCCAAGGTTACCTTTGTAAATCACCTACCTCACTGATAACCATTCTTAGTCAGTATACCTGATTACCATTGTAGGTCATTGGAGCATACCTCCAAGGTTACCTTTGTAAATCACCTACCTCACTGATAACCATTCTTAGTCAGTATACCTGATTACCATTATAGGTCATTGGAGCATACCTCCAAGGTTACCTTTGTAAATCATCTACCTCACTGATAACCATTGTTAGTCAGTATACCTGATTACCATTATAGGTCATTGGAGCATACCTCCAAGGTTACCTTTGTAAATCATCTACCTCACTGATAACCATTGTTAGTCAGTATACCTGATTACCATTATAGGTCATTGGAGCATACCTCCAAGGTTACCTTTGTAAATCACCTACCTCACTGACAGCCATTCTTAGTCAGTATACCTGATTACAATTATAGGTCATTGGAGCATACCTCCAAGGTTACCTTTGTAAATCATCTACCTCACTGATAACCATTGTTAGTCAGTATACCTGATTACCATTATAGGTCATTGGAGCATACCTCCAAGGCTACCTTTGTAAATCACCTACCTCACTGATAACCATTGTTAGTCAGTATACCTGATTACCATTATAGGTCATTGGAGCATACCTCCAAGGTTACCTTTGTAAATCATCTACCTCACTGATAACCATTGTTAGTCAGTATACCTGATTACCATTATAGGTCATTGGAGCATACCTCCAAGGTTACCTTTGTAAATCACCTACCTCACTGATAACCATTGTTAGTCAGTATACCTGATTACCATTATAGGTCATTGGAGCATACCTCCAAGGTTACCTTTGTAAATCATCTACCTCACTGATAACCATTGTTAGTCAGTATACCTGATTACCATTATAGGTCATTGGAGCATACCTCCAAGGTTACCTTTGTAAATCATCTACCTCACTGATAACCATTGTTAGTCAGTATACCTGATTACCATTGTAGGTCATTGGAGCATACCTCCAAGGTTACCTTTGTAAATCACCTACCTCACTGATAACCATTGTTAGTCAGTATACCTGATTACCATTGTAGGTCACTGGAGCATACCTCCAAGGTTACCTTTGTAAATCCCCTACCTCACTGATAACCATTCTTAGTCAGTATACCTGATTACCATTATAGGTCATTGGAGCATACCTCCAAGGTTACCTTTGTAAATCATCTACCTCACTGATAACCATTGTTAGTCAGTATACCTGATTACCATTATAGGTCATTGGAGCATACCTCCAAGGTTACCTTTGTAAATCATCTACCTCACTGATAACCATTGTTAGTCAGTATACCTGATTACCATTGTAGGTCATTGGAGCATACCTCCAAGGTTACCTTTGTAAATCACCTACCTCACTGATAACCATTGTTAGTCAGTATACCTGATTACCATTATAGGTCATTGGAGCATACCTCCAAGGTTACCTTTGTAAATCATCTACCTCACTGATAACCATTGTTAGTCAGTATACCTGATTACCATTGTAGGTCATTGGAGCATACCTCCAAGGTTACCTTTGTAAATCACCTACCTCACTGATAACCATTGTTAGTCAGTATACCTGATTACCATTATAGGTCATTGGAGCATACCTCCAAGGTTACCTTTGTAAATCACCTACCTCACTGATAACCATTGTTAGTCAGTATACCTGATTACCATTGTAGGTCATTGGAGCATACCTCCAAGGTTACCTTTGTAAATCATCTACCTCACTGATAACCATTGTTAGTCAGTATACCTGATTACCATTATAGGTCATTGGAGCATACCTCCAAGGTTACCTTTGTAAATCATCTACCTCACTGATAACCATTGTTAGTCAGTATACCTGATTACCATTATAGGTCATTGGAGCATACCTCCAAGGTTACCTTTGTAAATCATCTACCTCACTGATAACCATTGTTAGTCAGTATACCTGATTACCATTATAGGTCATTGGAGCATACCTCCAAGGTTACCTTTGTAAATCATCTACCTCACTGATAACCATTGTTAGTCAGTATACCCGATTACCATTGTAGGTCATTGGAGCATACCTCCAAGGTTACCTTTGTAAATCACCTACCTCACTGATAACCATTGTTAGTCAGTATACCTGATTACCATTATAGGTCATTGGAGCATACCTCCAAGGTTACCTTTGTAAATCATCTACCTCACTGATAACCATTGCTAGTCAGTATACCTGATTACCATTATAGGTCATTGGAGCATACCTCCAAGGTTACCTTTGTAAATCATCTACCTCACTGATAACCATTGTTAGTTAGTATACCTGATTACCATTATAGGTCATTGGAGCATACATCCAAGGTTACCTTTGTAAATCATCTACCTCACTGATAACCATTGTTAGTCAGTATACCTGATTACCATTGTAGGTCATTGGAGCATACCTCCAAGGTTACCTTTGTAAATCATCTACCTCACTGATAACCATTGCTAGTCAGTATACCTGATTTCCATTATAGGTCATTGGAGCATACCTCCAAGATTACCTTTGTAAATCATCTACCTCACTGATAACCATTGTTAGTCAGTATACCTGATTACCAGTGTAGGTCATTGGAGCATACCTCCAAGGTTACCTTTGTAAATCACCTACCTCACTGATAACCATTGTTAGTCAGTATACCTGATTACCATTGTAGGTCATTGGAGCATACCTCCAAGGTTACCTTTGTAAATCATCTACCTCACTGATAACCATTGTTAGTCAGTATACCTGATTACCATTATAGGTCATTGGAGCATACCTCCAAGGTTACCTTTGTAAATCATCTACCTCACTGATAACCATTGTTAGTCAGTATACCTGATTACCATTATAGGTCATTGGAGCATACCTCCAAGGTTACCTTTGTAAATCACCTACCTCACTGATAACCATTGCTAGTCAGTATAGCTGATTTCCATTATAGGTCATTGGAGCATACCTCCAAGGTTACCTTTGTAAATCATCTACCTCACTGATAACCATTGTTAGTCAGTATACCTGATTACCATTATAGGTCATTGGAGCATACCTCCAAGGTTACCTTTGTAAATCACCTACCTCACTGATAACCATTGCTAGTCAGTATACCTGATTACCATTATAGGTCATTGGAGCATACCTCCAAGGTTACCTTTGTAAATCATCTACCTCACTGATAACCATTGTTAGTCAGTATACCTGATTACCATTATAGGTCATTGGAGCATACCTCCAAGGTTACCTTTGTAAATCATCTACCTCACTGATAACCATTCTTAGTCAGTATACCTGATTACCATTATAGGTCATTGGAGCATACCTCCAAGGTTACCTTTGTAAATCATCTACCTCACTGATAACCATTCTTAGTCAGTATACCTGATTACCATTATAGGTCATTGGAGCATACCTCCATGGTTACCTTTGTAAATCATCTACCTCACTGATAACCATTGTTAGTCAGTATACCTGATTACCATTATAGGTCATTGGAGCATACCTCCAAGGTTACCTTTGTAAATCACCTACCTCACTGATAACCATTGCTAGTCAGTATAGCTGATTTCCATTATAGGTCATTGGAGCATACCTCCAAGGTTACCTTTGTAAATCATCTACCTCACTGATAACCATTGTTAGTCAGTATACCTGATTACCATTATAGGTCATTGGAGCATACCTCCAAGGTTACCTTTGTAAATCACCTACCTCACTGATAACCATTGCTAGTCAGTATACCTGATTACCATTATAGGTCATTGGAGCATACCTCCAAGGTTACCTTTGTAAATCATCTACCTCACTGATAACCATTCTTAGTCAGTATACCTGATTACCATTATAGGTCATTGGAGCATACCTCCAAGGTTACCTTTGTAAATCATCTACCTCACTGATAACCATTCTTAGTCAGTATACCTGATTACCATTATAGGTCATTGGAGCATACCTCCAAGGTTACCTTTGTAAATCATCTACCTCACTGATAACCATTCTTAGTCAGTATACCTGATTACCATTATAGGT
Source organism: Limnoperna fortunei (assembly GCA_944474755.1). Taxonomy (NCBI): domain Eukaryota; kingdom Metazoa; phylum Mollusca; class Bivalvia; order Mytilida; family Modiolidae; genus Limnoperna; species Limnoperna fortunei. The sequence continues at coordinate 65,219,564 of OX104124.1, forward strand.
CATTGGAGCATACCTCCATGGTTACCTTTGTAAATCATCTACCTCACTGATAACCATTGTTAGTCAGTATACCTGATTACCATTATAGGTCATTGGAGCATACCTCCATGGTTACCTTTGTAAATCATCTACCTCACTGATAACCATTGTTAGTCAGTATACCTGATTACCATTATAGGTCATTGGAGCATACCTCCAAGGTTACCTTTGTAAATCACCTACCTCACTGATAACCATTGTTAGTCAGTATACCTGATTACCATTATAGGTCATTGGAGCATACCTCCAAGGTTACCTTTGTAAATCACCTACCTCACTGATAACCATTGTTAGTCACTGGAACATAACTTCGTGATTATCGTTATAGGTCAGCATACCTGATTATCATTGTACGTCACTGGAACATAACTTCCTGATTACCATTGGAATACCTGGCTGACTACTATTGTAAGCAACTGGGAAAAATCTCCATGATTACCGTTATAAGTCAATAATTTCATTTCGTTTAAACACTCAATACATGAGTTTCGTATAACCGAACTTGGTTTTTCAGCACGTGACTGAATGTGACGTCATAATTAATATGTATTGATGAAGTTGACTATACATGAATTCTTCCGCAAACAACAAGTGACGACACTAAATTAAAATTGTGAATTGCAAATATTATTTGATTACTTGTAAAATATTGTTCTTCTTACTTTATTTTTACTATTATAGAATTTAAAATATAAGGTTTGTTTTCAATTGTTGGTTATAATATTGGATATAAACGTTGTCAGCTTACTTCCTCGATTACCATTGCAAGTCACTGGAACATACCTCTCCTCCTACCGATGTAGGTGGGAATACCTCTGCATGTAGCCATCATATCTCTCCTATTAAAAATGTAAGTAAGCATATCTTGCTTACCACAATGAAACATCCCTTATAATGCAGCATACCTCTCCTTTTACCATTGTAAGGCAGCATACCTCCCTGATTACCATTTTAAGGCAGCATTCCTCCGTGATTACCATTGTAGGTCAGCATACCTCCCTGATTACCATTGTAAGTCAGCATATGAAGAATACCTCCATGATTACCATTGTAAGTCAGCATATGAAGAATACGTCCCTGAGTACCATTGTAAGTCAGCATAATTCCCTGATTACTATTGTAAGTCTTCATACCTCCCTGAATAAAATTGTAAGGCAGTCTACCTTCATGATTACCATTGTAATTCATTGAAGAATACCTCCCCGATTGGTATTGTCAGTCAGCATACCTCCCTGATTACCGTTGTAAGTCATTGAAATATACCTCCCTGATTCCCGTTGTAAATCACCTACCACACTGATAACCATTGTACGTCACTGGAACATAACTTCCTGATTACCATTTGAATACACCTGGCTGACTACCATTGTGAACTACCTGGGGAAAAACCTCCCTGATTACCGTTATAAGTCATTATACCTCGCTAATTACCCTTGCAGTCAGCATACCTCACTGAACATCATTGTCAGCTTACTTCCTCGATTACCATTATAAGTCACTGTAACACACCTCTCCGCCTACCGATGTAAGTGGGAATACCTCTGCATGTAGCCATCATATCTCTCCTATTAAAAAATGTAAGTCAGCATATCTTGCTTACCACAATGAAACATCCCTTATAATGCAGCATACCTCTCTTTTTACCATTGTAAGGCAGCATTCCTCCGTGATAACCATTGTAGGTCAGCATACCTCCCTGATCACCATTGTGGGTAATTGAAGAATACCTCCCTGATTACCATTCTAAGGCATCCTACCTCCCTGAACACCATTGTAAGTCAGCATATCTCCATGATTACCATTGTGAGTAATTGAAGAATACCTCCCTGATTACCATTGTAAGTCAGCATATCTCCCTGATCACCATTGTAAGTCACCATATCTCCCTGATTACCATTGTGAGTAATTGAAGAATACCTCCCAGATTACCATTCTAAGGCATCATACCTCTCTGATTACCATTGTAAGTCAGCATATCTCCATGATTACCATTGTAATTCAGCATATCTCCCTGATTACCATTGTGGGTAATTGAAGAATACCTCCCTGAGTACCATTCTAAGGCATCCTACCTCCCTGATCACCATTGTAAGTCAGCATATCTCCATGATTACCATTGTGGGTAATTGAAGAATACCTCCCTGATTACCATTCTAAGGCATCATACCTCCCTGATTACCATTGTAAGTCAGCATATCTCCATGATTACCATTGTGAGTAATTGAAGAATACATCCCTGATTACCATTCTAAGGCATCATACCTCCCTGATTACCATTCTAAGTCAGCATATCTCCATGATTACCATTGTGAGTAATTGAAGAATACCTCCCTGATTACCATTCTAAGGCATCATACCTCCCTCATTACCATTGTAAGGCAGCATATCTCCATGATTACCATTATAAGGCAGCATACCTCCCTGATTACCATTATAAGGCAGCATACCTGCCTGATTATCTTTGTAAGGCAGCATACCTCCCTGATTACCATTGTAAGGCAGAATACCTCCCTGAATACCATTGCAGGTCAGCATACCTCCCTGATTACCATTGTAGGTCAGCATACCTCCCTGATTACCATTGTAGGTCAGCATACCTCCCTGATTACCATTGTAAATAATTGAAGAATACCTCCCTGAATACCATTATAAGTCAGCAAACCTCTTTGATTACCATTGTAGGTAAGCATTCACTCCCTGATTACCATTGTGGGTAAGCATTCACCCCTGATTACCGTTGTAGGTAAGCATTACTCTCTGATTACCGTTGAAAGTCAGCATACATCCCTGATTACCATTGTACATCAGCATTCACTCCCTGATTACCATTGTAAGTCAGCATACCACCCTAATAAATTTTGAAAGTCAGCAAATCTCATTGATTACATTTTGTAGGTCAGAATACCTCCATGATTTCCATTGTAAGTCACTAAAGCATCGCTGACTACTATTGAAATATAAATGTTTTTCTTGATAAAATTAAAAGTCGAGTGGAAAGCTTATACAATAACTCAATGTAGTACTGCGAAGTGACCAATAGGATAACAGGAAAAACAGGGAAAGATATTGAGATTTTTATTGATCACAGGCGTGTCAAAATGGGGTGGCAGTTGATCACAGTCACGAGGGTGTTAAGGTAGTTAGTCATCTATTGTTGATGACTGTTATATACTAACACTAAGGTTGCGTGCTCGAGCCTAACTGCAAGGCAGGATATTATCGAATACAGTTTTCGCCAGTAATTCGGTTTCTTTCTCTGATCAAATCTGGACAATGTGTAATGTGTCAAATTCAAAATTTTTAAAGTCGTTTAACAATAAATAGTAATTACAAGTTATGGACTGTACAATAGATTGCATTATAATAAACATAGTATTATGGTATTGAATTGATATAAAAATAATAAAAGAAATCGGCACAAAATAGGGAGAAGGCTCGGCAGAGTCTAGGTGAATACCCGATTCTTATCCCCATCCTTATGTTGTTTTAATGTCTAGTCAGTACAAAATTGATATTGTTGTCACTCTTTAGTACCTTTACTGACTGAAAATTTGAGAGAACCCCGAATGATGTGTCGCATTTTGGGAAGGTGCGTCGTATATGTATATGGGCATTCTTAAAAGCAATATGTCAGCAATACTGTGGCTAGAACACGAATGCAAAGTTCTGTCTGATTGGTTGTACACCATAGACCAGCTAGCAATGTGTCAGCTATACTGTGGCTAGAACAAGAATGCACGCTTATGTCTGATTGATAATACACCCTAAACCAGTCAGCAATGTGTCAGACATACTGTGGCTAGAACAAGAATGCACGCTTATGTCTGATTGATTGCACTCATCAGACCAGTCAGTAATGTGTCAGCCATACTGTGACTAGAACAAGAATGCACGCTTATGTCCGATTGGTAGTACACCTTAGACCAGTCAGCAATGTGTCAGCCATACTGCCTCTAGAATAAGAATACACGCTGTTGTCTGATTGATAGAACATCCCTAGAGCAGTCAGCAATGTGTCAGCCGTACTGTGGCTAGAACCATAATGTAGGCATATGCCCGATTGATAGAACGTCATTTTTTTCGTTTGAATAAGTGTAGTGGTTGCTTGACATGATCGAGATACTTGATTAATTGTGTACTGACTTTGATAGGTGGTTGATAGACACGATGGGCATACTTGATCATTGTACCCTGACAGTGTTACGTGGTTGCTAGACACGATCGTCATACTTGGTAATTGTGCCCTGACCTGGTTACTTGGTTTCATGGCGCGTTCCGAATACTTGATAACTGTGCCCTGACTGTGTAAAGTGGTTGCTTGACACGATTGTTCCACTTGATATTTTGTAATGACAGCATTAGTTGGTTTCTTGTCACGATCTGTATACTTGATAATTGTGTACTGACGGTGTTAAGTGTTTGCTTGACACTATCGGCAAACTGATAATTGCAAAACTGTGTGCTGACTGTGTTAGGTGGTTGCTTGACACGATGGGCATACTTGAAAATTATGTGCTGACGGTGTTAGGTGGCTGCTTGACACGATCGGCATACTAGATAATTGTACACTGACCGTGTTAGGTGGTTGCTCGACACGATTGGTGCACTTGATAATTGTATACTGTCACAAGGACACATTATTTCATCTACTCGTCCCCTCAGATGGAAATCATGTTACCCAAAGATGTCACAAACGCACATCATGTCATATACCAGTCTCTTCACATGGAAATCATCTTAACCGTGGAAATTACATGCCACAAGGACACATCATCCTATATACACGTATCAAAAGGAAATTATCTTACACAGACACGTGAAATGTCACAAGAACACATAATTTCATATACAAGTCACGTCACATGGAAATCATCTTACCCAGACATGAGATGTCACAGGGACACATCATCACACATGTCACCTCAGATGGAAATCATCTTACCAAGATACATGAGATGTCACAGGGAGACATTATCACACATGTCACCTCAGATAGAAATCATCTTACCCACATAAATGAGATGTCACGGGACATTATCACACATGTCACCTCACATGGAAATCATCTTACCCAGACTTGAGATGTCACAGGGACACATTATCACACATGTCACCTCACATGGAAATCATCTTACCCAGATACATGAGATGTCACAGGGACACAATATCACACAAGTCACCTCAGATGGAAATCATCTTACCCAGATACATGAGATGTCACAGGAACACATTATCACACAAGTCACCTCAGATGGAAATCATCTTACCCAGATACATGAGATGTCACAGAGACACATTATCACACATGTCACCACAGAAGGAAATCATCTTACTCAGACATGTCACCTCATATTGAAATCATCCCACGTGAGATGTGACACGACATGTATCAACAACTGGCACTTGTCACCTAACATAGAGATGTCAACCCACTAAGACACATGTCATCTTACATGGTTTATGGTCATTTACGTTGAAAAAAATTAACCATGGTGATTGTTGCCATTTGATGTACACATTTTATTTACAGTGAAACCATTTAATTCATAACAAAAGAATACAGAAATAATTGACTACATTTATTTATTATTATCACTTATATCAATACAAATACACAAATATAACCAAGTCAGTGAATATCATACATGTACTGTAAAATAAATTGTTGACTTGTCATTAGAATACACAAATATAACCAAGTCAGTAAATATGATACATGTACTGTAAATAAATTGTTGAGTTGTCATTTTATTCAAAATACATTAAAACTGTTCACATTTAATGATCAATCATTACACTAGACCTGTATATGTAAAAATCATTTAACAGAGTAATTACAAAAGAATACACAGAAATTGACACTACCTTTAGCAACTATTTATATAACATGTCTAAAGATATCAAGGTCAATAGGTCAACCATTCTAAACAAGTCATCATGTCATATTTCATACTATATTGGGCATTTATTTATGAGTTCATTAGACAGAATATTATCTTTAATTCTTTACATATTCACAATGTCTAACATGGTAGTAATTTAATACATTGATACACATTGTTTACATCCAGTGATCAATAACAACAGATAAGTCAGACATATGTAAACTACATGATCCCTTCCTGATGTCAATCAGAATATATTGTAATGTGGATTATTTATACTTTCTTATAAACATAAACATTGTCATGACGACCAATAACAACAGATAAGTCAGACATATGTAAACTACATGGTCACTTCCTGGTGTCAATCAGAATATATTCACTGTATGGAAAGTGTCACGGTAACGGTTGTTTGGTATTATTTCCGGTTTTGGTGGATGTGAAGACAACACAACATGTAGGTCACTTTAAATGCTATTTTCTTAAAAACTTGCAACCTTGATGAATGTCAGTTAGCAAGGTTTTATTAAAGACATAATTTGTGTCAGATACAGAGCTATTTCCAACATAGCATACCAACAGGCTTTTCAAAAATGACAAAACAATGCAACTTGTTTACATCGTTCCGCATAACTTTTCGACTTCAACGTCAATTTTTCACAATAATATCGACATGATTTCATTTCCATATATTGCCCTTTTTTTATTATATTCATTGGCATCATAAATTAACACTTACCTTGCATATATCTTAATATTATTGGCCAATGGGCCGTTTTAAGCCCACCGGGGTCTGTATCAAGTGTACGTGTTTGGTAACCAAATAATTTTGAACAAAACCAAACACGTACACTTGTTACAGACCCCGGTGGGCTTAAAACGGCCCATTGGCCAATAATATTAAGATATATGCAAGGTAAGTGTTAATTTATGATGCCAATGAATATAATAAAAAAAGGGCAATATACGGAAATGAAATCATGTCGATATTATTGTGAAAAATTGACGTTGGAGTCGAAAAGTTATGCGGAACGATGTAAACAAGTTGCATTGTTTTTGTCATTTTTGAAAAGCCTGTTGGTATGCTATGTTGGAAATAGCTCTGTATCTGACACAAATTATGTCCTTAATAAAACCTTGCTAACTGACATTCATCAAAGTTGCAAGTTTTTAAGAAAATAGCATTTAAAGTGACCTACATGTTGTGTTGTCTTCACATCCACCAAAACCGGAAATAATACCAAACAACCGTTACCGTGACACTTTCCATACAGTGATATTGTAATGTGGATTATTTATACTTTCTTATAAACATAAACATTGTCATGACAACAAATAACAACAGATAAGTCAGACATATGTAAACTACATGATCACGTCCTGGTGTCAATCAGAATATATTGTAATTTGGATTATTTAATAAATACTTTCTTATAAACATAAACATTGTCACAACGACCAATAACAACTGATTTAGACAGTGAATTATAACATATGTGTGGAGACCAATCAGATGGTGCTATCTGTGTGATAATAACCTGACTCTGTTTACCATCAGGACTAATCCTGAGTACATTGTCAGACCTGTAACATATAACAAGTACATGTCCTTCATCATCTGTTGTAATTTTCCGTGGTTCACTCATGTTAGGATCAGTAAATGTAAACAAAGTGTTCCCCACTGTATCAATACAGTACAACTTATCACGGTCAGTATAGTAGATACGTCCTGCCTCACCACCACAGATACAGTAAGGTGTTACACCCACTGGTATTGTATGTGTTACCTTCCCTGACATGTTCATTACCTTTATTGTTCCATCACGATAGCCTACAAAAAGCTGGTTATCTCTGTACATGATACCCCAACACACCACCATTACATCAATATGTTGTATAACTTGTCTCTGTCTGACATCTACTATCAATGCAGTAGTAGGTAATTCAAATAATGCAGTAGATAATGTAACAGCTACAGTATTGTTGTCTACTACAGCTATATGGCGTGGTCCACCAGGTAATGGAATGGTATGTTGTTGTTGTCCTGTTATATCATATGTTACTAATTGTTTACCACTCCAATCAGCTATAACTAACACATCATGTAACACCTTTATATCACTGATCCCTACATTGATATTGAAGTTATAATCCAGTGAATACATGTCCTGTACATGTTGTACAATGTGATATTTAGTATCTGTTGATTTCCTGTGTTGATTGTTACAGTCCTGACACACAGATCTCTGACAGCCATGACACCAGTATACAGATGGTTCCTTGTCACAGACATGACACCTGTAAAGGATTTATATAAATGTAATGTCATAATTCTGACATAAAAAACAAATGAAATTTATATTATATAAAGTAAACAAAACACCATGTTTTGTGTATTCCATATAAATAGATGAGCTCAAGATAGCATATATTTATATAAATGTAATATCATAATTCTGACATAAAAACAATTGACTTATATATTATATAAAGTAAACAAAACACCATGTTGTGTGTATTCCATTTAAATAGATGACCTCAAGACAGCATATATTTGTATACATGTAAATATAATATCATGATGATTCAAGCTATTATTGTATACTATTGTACAAAGTAAACATAATAAAATAACAGTAAAAATATGTCTGTATTAAAATACGTCACATGATGACAACTTAAATCTATAAAGTTGTGCACTAGTTAAAATGTCTGTATTTAAATAGGTCACATGATGACAACTTAAATTGTTTGGCTTGTGTGGTAGTAACAATGAAAGTGTACAATGAAATAATCATTTAATGTAACAAATTTAGTTCCATGTGTTGATAGTTATAGTCCTGACACAGAGATGACTTCATGATTAATATCAATATTTTAAACTATAATAAATTGAATAATTAAATCTTCAAAACTTGTGACAATTGTCAAGTGGGTTGTCATAAAGGGGCAATTGTCAAGGGGGTAGTTGTCATAAAGGGGCAATTGTCAAGGGGGTAGTTGTCATAAGGGCCAATTGTCAAGGGGTTAGTTGTCATCAGGGCCAATTTTCAAAGGGTAGTCATAAAGGGGACAATTGTCAAGGGGATAGTTGTAATAAGGGGCCATTGCCAAGGGGGTAGTTGTCATAAAGGTGCAATTGTCAAGGGGGTAGGTGTCATAAAGGGGGCAATTGTCAAGGGGGCAGTTGTCATAAGGGGGCAATTGTTAAGGGGGTAGTTGTCATAAGTGGGTTATTGTCAAAGGCGTATTTGTCATGGAGGGGCAATTGTCAAGGGGGGTAGTTGTCATAAGGGGGCAATTGTCAAGTGGGTTGTTGTCATAAAGGGTAATTGTCAAAGGGGTAGCTGTCATAAGGGGCAATTGTCAAGGGGTTAGTTATCATAAAGGGGGCAATTGTCAAGGGGGCAGTTGTCATAAGGGACAATTGTCAAGGGGGTAGTTATCATAAGAGGTAATTGTTAAGGGGGTAGTTGTCATAAGGGGCAATCAAGGGGGTAGTTGTCATAAAGGGGCAATTGTCAAGGGGGTAGGTGTCATAAAGGGGGCAATTGTCAAGGGGGCAGTTGTCATAAGGGGGCAATTGTTAAGGGGGTAGTTGTCATAAGGGGTAATTGTCAAGGGGATAGTTGTCATAAGGGGCAATTGTCAAGGGGGTAGTTATCATTAAGGGGGCAATTGTCAAGGGGGCAGTTGTCATAAGGGGGTAATTGTCAAGGGGGTAGGTGTCATAAAGGGGCAATTGTCAAGGGGGTAGGTGTCATAAAGGGGGAATTGTCAAGGGGCTAGCTGTCATAAGGTTGTCAAGGGGATAGTTGTCGTAAGGGGTAATTGTCAAGGGGGTAGTTGTCATAAGGGGCAATTGTCAAGGGGGCAGTTGTCATAAGGGACAATTGTCAAGGGGTTAGTTATCATAAAGAGGTAATTGTCAAGGGGGTAGTTGTCATAAGGGGCAATTTTCAAGGGGGTAGTTGTCATAAGGGCCAATTGTCAAGGGGGTAGTTGTCATAAGTGGGCAATTGTCAAGGGGGTAGTTGTCATAAGTGGGCAATTGTCAAGGGGGTAGTTTTCATAAGGGGCAATTGTCAAGGGGGCAGTTGTCATAAGGGACAATTGTCAAGGGGTTAGTTATCATAAAGAGGTAATTGTCAAGGGGGTAGTTGTCATAAGGGGCAATTTTCAAGGGGGTAGTTGTCATAAGGGCCAATTGTCAAGGGGGTAGTTGTCATAAGTGGGCAATTGTCAAGGGGGTAGTTGTCATAAGTGGGCAATTGTCAAGGGGGTAGTTGTCACAAGTGGGCAATTGTCAAGGAGGTAGTTGTCGTAAGGGGTAATTGTCAAGGGGGTAGTTGTCATAAAGGCCAATTGTCAAGGGGGTAGTTGTCATAAAGGGGGCAATTGTCAATGGGGTAGTGGTCATAAAGGGGCAATTGTCAAGGGGGTAGTTGTCATAAGGGGGCAATTGTCAAGGGGGTGGCTATCATAAAGGGGCAATTGTCAAGGGGTTTGTTGTCATAAAGGGGCAATTGTCAAGGGGGTAGTTGTAATAAGGGGCAATTTCCAAGGGGTAGTTGTCATAAAGGGGGCAATTGTCAAGGGGGTAGGTGTCATAAAGGGGGGAAATGTCAAGGGGGTAGTTGTCATAAAGGGGGCAATTGTAAAGGGGCTAGTTGTCTCAGGGAGTTGTCATAAGGAACAATGTCTAGGGCAGTTGTCATAAGTGGAAAATGTTAGGAGCTGACAGTTATCATAAGAGGGCATTAGACCAGGGACGGGGAGTTGCTGCAAGGAGGCAATTGTCTAAGCGAAGTTGTCATAAGGGACAATTGTCAAGGGGGTAGTTGTCATAAGGGGACAATTGTCAAGGGGGTAGTTGTCGTAAGGGGTTATTGCCAAGGGGGTAGTTGTCATAAGTGGGCAATTGTCAAGGGGGTTGGTGTCATAAGGGCCAATTGTCAAGGGGGTAGTTGTCATAAAGGGGGCAATTGTCAAGGGGGTAGTTGTCATAAAGGGGCAATTGTCAAGGGGGTAGTTGTCATAAAGGGGCAATTGTCAAGGGGGTAGGTGTCATAAAGGGGGCAATTGTCAAGGGGGCAGTTGTCATAAGGGGGCAATTGTTAAGGGGGTAGTTGTCATAAGGGGTAATTGTCAAGGGGATAGTTGTCATAAGGGGCAATTGTCAAGGGGGTAGTTATCATTAAGGGGGATATTGTCAAGGGGGCAGTTGTCATAAGGGGTTAATTGTCAAGGGGGTAGGTGTCATAAATGGGCAATTGTCAAGGGGGTAGGTGTCATAAAGGGGGAATTGTCAAGGGGCTAGTTGTCATAAGGTTGTCAAGGGGATAGTTGTCGTAAGGGGTAATTGTCAAGGGGGTAGTTGTCATAAGGGGCAATTGTCAAGGGGGCAGTTGTCATAAGGGACAATTGTCAAGGGGTTAGTTATCATAAAGAGGTAATTGTCAAGGGGGTAGTTGTCATAAGGGGCAATTTTCAAGGGGGTAGTTGTCATAAGGGCCAATTGTCAAGGGGGTAGTTGTCATAAGTGGGCAATTGTCAAGGGGGTAGTTGTCACAAGTGGGCAATTGTCAAGGAGGTAGTTGTCGTAAGGGGTAATTGTCAAGGGGGTAGTTGTCATAAAGGCCAATTGTCAAGGGGGTAGTTGTCATAAAGGGGGCAATTGTCAATGGGGTAGTGGTCATAAAGGGGCAATTGTCAAGGGGGTAGTTGTCATAAGGGGGCAATTGTCAAGGGGGTGGCTATCATAAAGGGGCAATTGTCAAGGGGTTTGTTGTCATAAAGGGGCAATTGTCAAGGGGTTAGTTGTAATAAGGGGCAATTTCCAAGGGGTAGTTGTCATAAAGGGGGCAATTGTCAAGGGGGTAGGTGTCATAAAGGGGGGAAATGTCAAGGGGGTAGTTGTCATAAAGGGGGCAATTGTAAAGGGGCTAGTTGTCTCAGGGAGTTGTCATCAGGAACAATGTCTAGGGCAGTTGTCATAAGTGGAAAATGTCAGGAGCTGACAGTTATCATAAGAGGGCATTAGACCAGGGACGGGGAGTTGCTGCAAGGAGGCTAAGCGAAGTTGTCATAAGGGACAATTGTCAAGGGGGTAGTTGTCATAAGGGGACAATTGTCAAGGGGGTAGTTGTCGTAAGGGGTTATTGCCAAGGGGGTAGTTGTCATAAGGGCCAATTGTCAAGGGGGTAGTTGTCATAAAGGGGGCAATTGACAAGGGGGTAGTTGTCATAAAGGGGCAATTGTCAAGGGGGGTAGTTGTCATAAGGGGGCAATTGTCAAGGGGGTTGTTATCATAAAGGGACAATTGTCAAGGGGTTAGTTGTTATAAGGCGGTAATTGTCAAGGGGGTAGTTGTCATAAGGGCCAATTGTCAAGGGGGTAGTTGTCATAAAGGGGGCAATTATAAAGGGGCTAGTTGTCGCAGGGAGTTGCCATAAGGAACCATGTCTAGGGCAGTTGTCATAAGTGGAAAATGTCAGGAGCTGACAGTTATCATAAGAGGGCATTAGACCAGGGACGGGGAGTTGCTGCAAGGAGGCAATTGTCTAAGCGAAGTTGTCATAAGGGACAATTGTCAAGGGGGTAGTTGTCATAAGGGGACAATTGTCAAGGGGGTAGTTGTCGTAAGGGGTTATTGTCAAGGGGGTAGTTGTCATAAGGGCCAATTGTCAAGGGGGTAGTTGTCATAAAGGGGGCAATTGTCAAGGGGGTAGTTGTCATCAAGGGGCAATTGTCAAGGGTTTAGTTGTCATAAGGGGGCAATTGTCAAGGGGGTAGTTATCATAAAGGGGCAATTGTCAAGGGGTTAGTTGTTATAAGGCGGCAATTGTCAAGGGGGTAGTTGTCATAAGGGCCAATTGTCAAGGGGGTAGTTGTCATAAAGGGGGCAATTGTCAAGGGGGTAGTTGTCATAAGGGGGCAATTGTCAAGGGGGTAGTTGTCATAAGGGGCAATGGTCAAGGGGGTAGTTATCATAAAGGGGCAATTGTCTAGGGGTAAGCTGTCATAAAGGGGGCAATTGTCAAGGGGGTAGTTGTAATAAGGGGCAATTGTCAAAGGGGTAGTTGTCATAAAGGGGGCAATTGTCAAGGGGGTAGGTGTCATAAAGGGGGAATTGTCAAGGGGGTAGTCATAAAGGGGGCAATTGTAAAGGGGTTAGTTGTCTCGGGAGTTGTCATAAAGAACAATGTCTAGGGCAGTTGTCATAAGTGGAAAATGTCAGGAGCTGACAGTCATCATATCAGGGCATTAGACCAGATGCGGGGAATTGTCGCAAGGAGGCAATTGTCTAAGGGCAGTTGTCATAAGAGACAATTGTCCAGGGCCAGTTGTCATAAGGGTGCAATTGTCCGGAAGGTAATTGTTCAGAGGCAGTTATCCTTCTGGCCAATACCCTCTAAAGTATTTATTGCTGACCTAGTCCATGTCACAATACATTAATGAGCCCCTATGTCCATAACAGATAAAGCAGTGTACCAAGTCTGCATTGTACCTTGGTGACCTAATTTTACTTTCATTGTAATGTATCCATTGTCCAAGTCATAAAGAATTGAGCTTTACCTGTGACTTTGACCCAACCTTCATCATGTTCATTTGGAAATCAATGTCATTATGGCTCAAAGATTGGACCAATATGAAACAATACCTCTGATATGTACTTCAACAGTTTAGCATTTCAATTCTTTACTTACTTCTGTTTAAATCTGGCATCTTGAATTCCTGTAAAATACAAACAAAATGTTGGATATTGTCAACAATATATAAACTTTAGGTAGACTTAATTCTTTTCTAAAACATGACAGCATCAGAACAATATTTCAATAACTGTATTCCAGAGCCGTTTACCCCATCTGACTGACATCTGTATTTCATCAGTGACTTACCAGTGTTTTGAGGTCTTTATCAGTACTACACATGCATGTATTTAAAACTGCTACCCAGTGATTGGTTATGACTCTAGATGCTGCTACTTGTGTTCTAATGTTGTTAAATAAATATAAGTAATCTTATGTTATCATGTTTTATCATTTTGAAGAACAGAAATAAATTACAAAGTAACTGTTATTTGTATGTGTTTTCAGTCGCTAAGCTGTTTTCATAATATCATCTACGTTGTCAGGTCCTTTTGTAACAATGATCAGATCTATATACAAGTTTCTTTTTAACAATAATGCAACAATTTCGAGCTCAACTACATTTTTTTTCCGGATGTATGTAAAAGCCGTACACTTTAACGCGTATTAGAACACATTTTTTTAGCCCCAAATCGATGAGTGGAAAATACGGACAATCTGTACAAGTAAACAGCTCTGGTATTCATCCGGAATGGAATATTTTTTGCTGCTGTATACAATGTTAATACTAGAGATTTTAACCATATTATGACACTCCGTCTGGTGTTGGGCAAGAAAAATACACATAATAATTATATCCTTCAAAGCATTTACAAGGTATATGATAGACTTAACTTGATACAATAATACATTTGTTTGGTTGTGGTTAGTACACAGGAAATAATTGTGTCTTGTCTGCAAATATCAGTAGCTAAAATTACGCTGATAGCTTGTCGTAAATATGTGTATTACCTTCCTGACCTTGTAATTTCTTCCAAACTGGTACATAATCCTTTTCCTAGAAAAACAAAATCAACATTTATCACCATATATGAATAAACATTCTCTCTTACAGGTTTATATCAACATACATGTATGTTTGTGTAAGTTACACACATGGAAAAGGAATGGTATGCGACACATCGCCTTAACTGATAACTATAGGGTGTCCGCCACAAAGTGGCGGGGCCCTAATAATACCCCAGATGCTATAAATACTGAACAAAAAATACCCCCACAGGCTATAAATACTGAACAAAGAATACTCAACAGGCTATAAATACTGAGCAAAGAATGCACCACAGGCTATAAATACTGAACAAAGAATACTCCACAGGCTATAAATACTGAGCAAAGAATACACCACAGGCTATAAATATTAAACAAATAATACCCCACAGGCTATAAATACTGAACAAAAAATGCCCCACATGATATAATTACTGAACAATGATTACTCACCAGGCTATAAATACTGAACAAATAATACCTCGCAGCCTATAAATAGTGAACAAATAATACCCACAGGCTATAATTACTGAACAAAGAATAACCCACAGGCTATAAATACTGAGCAAAGAATACCCCATAGGCCATAAATACTGAACAAAAAATACTCCACAGGCTATAAATACTGATAAAAAAATACCCACATGCTATAACTACTGAACAAAGAATACTGCACAGGCTGTAATTACTGAGGAAAAATACTGCACATGCTATAATTACTGAACAAAGAATACTGCACAGGCTATAAATTCTGAACAAGGAAAACTCCACAGGCTATAATTACTGAACATGGAATACTCCACAGGCTATTATTACTGAACAAAGAATACTGCAAGGCTATAAATACTGAACAAAGAATACCCCACATGCTATAATTACTGAACAAGGAATACTGCACAGACTATTATTACTGAAAAAAGAATACTGCACAGGCTATAAATACTGAACAAAGAATACCCCACAGGCTATAATTACTGAACAAGGAATACTCCACAGGCTATAAATACTGAACAAAGAATACCCCACAGGCTATAAATATTGAACAAAGAATACTCCACAGGATATACAGACTGAACAAACTAGATATTTGTGAGATGGTACCCATCTCTGTGGGCCACGCGGACCTTCAGGTCAAAGTCAGTGGTCATCAACCATGGTGTGTGACACATCGCCTTGATATTATCTACCAACATTCTAAATATCAAAAGCCTACCTCCAAAGATAAAAAAGTTACAGCCCAGACATGAATTTGTCATTCAGGAAGCAATAATGTGACATAAAGTCAAAGGTCAGAAACCATGGTATGCGACACATCGCCTTATTATCTACCCACATTCCAAATATCAAAAGCCTACCTCGAAAGATAAAAAAGTTACAGCATGGACATTAATTTGTTATGCAGAAAGCAATAATGTGACCTTAAGGTCAAAGTTCAAGGTCAAAGGTGATCAACCATGGCATGCTACACATTGCATTGACATTATCTACCCACATTCTAAATATTAAAGCCTACCTCAAAAGATAAAAAAGTTACAGTTCGGACACGATTAACTCTGAACGGACGGATAGACTGATCACTATAGTGTGTCCGCCATGTAGTGGCGGGGCCCTAATAATACCCCAGAGGCTATAATTACTGAACAACAAAAACCCAAGAGGCAATAAATACTGAACAAAGAATACCCCACAGGCTATAAATACTGAACAAAGAATATCCCACAGGTTATAATTACTGAACAAAGAATACTCCACAGGCTATAAACATGATAAATACTGAACAAAGAATACCCCACAGGCTATAAATACTGAACAAATAATACCCCACAGGCTATACATACTGAACAAAGAATATCCCACAGGTTATAATTACTGAACAAAGAATACTCCTCAGGCTATAAACATGATAAATACTGAACAAAGAATACTCCAAAGGCTATAAATACTGAACACAGAATACCCCAAGGGCTATTATTACTGAACCAAGAAAACTCCACAGGCTATAAAGATGATAAATACTGCACAAAGAATACCCGAAAGGCTATAAATACTGAACACAGAATACCCCACAGGCTATTATTTCTGAACAAAGGAAACTCCACAGGCTATAAACATGAGAAATAAAGAACAAAGAATACCCCATATGCTATAAATACCATACAAAAAATACCACAGGATATAAAAACTAAACAAATAATACCCAACAGACCATAATTACTGAACAAAGAATAGTCCGCAGGCTATAAATACTGAACAAAGAATACACGACAGGCTATAAATACTGAACAAATAACACCCCACAGGATATAAATACTGAACAAATAATACTCCACAGTCTATAAATACTGAACAAAGAATACCTACAGGTTATAATTACTGAACAAAGAATACACCACAGGCTGTAAATACTGCACAAAGAATACTCCACAGGCTGTAAATACTGCACAAAGAATACACCACAGGCTGTAAATATTGCACAAAGAATACTCCACAGGCTGTAAATACTGCACAAAGAATACCCCACAGGCTATAAATGCTGAACAAAGAATACTCCACAGGCTGTAAATACTGCACAAAGAATACACCACAGGCTGTAAATACTGCACAAAGAATACTCCACAGGCTGTAAATACTGCACAAAGAATACCTACAGGTTATAATAACTGAACAAAGAATACACCACAGTCTATAAATACTGAACAAAGAATACTCCACAGGCTATAAATACTGCACAAAGAATACACCACAGTCTATAAATACTGAACAAATAATACCCCACAGGCTATAAATACTGCACAAATAATACACCACAGTCTATAAATACTGCACAGAGAATACACCACAGTCTATAATTACTGAACAAAGAATACTCCACAGGCTATAAATACTGAACAAAGAATACTCGACAGGCTGTAAATACTGCACAAAGAATACTCCACAGGCTGTAATTACTGCACAAAGAATACACCACAGTCTATAAATACTGAACAAATAATACACCACAGGCTATAAATACTGCACAAAGAATACACCACAGTCTATAAATACTGCACAAAGAATAACCCCACAGGCTATAAATACTGAACAAAGAATACACCACAGGCTATAAATACTGAGCAAAGAATACGCCACAGGCTATAGATACTGAACAAAGAATACTCACAGGATATACATACTGCAAAAACTAGATATTTGTGAGATGGTACCCATCTCTGTGGGCCACGCGGACCTTCAGGTCAAGGTCAGTGGTCATCAACCATGGTGTGTGACACATCGCCTTGATATTATCTACCAACATTCCAAATATCTAAAGCCTACCTCCAAAGATAAAAAAAGTTACAGCCCAGACATGAATTTGTCATTCAGGAAGCAATAATGTGACCTAAGGTCAAAGGTCAGCAACCATGGCATGCGACACATCGCCTTATTATCTACCCACATTCCAAATATCAAAATCCTACCTCGAAAGATAAAAAAGTTACAGCATGGACATTAATTTGTCATGCAGAAAGCAAAAAATGTGACCTTAAGGTCAAAGGTCAGCAACCATGGTATGCGACACATCGCCTTATTATCTACCCACATTCCAAATATCAAAAGCCTACCTCGAAAGATAAAAAAGTTACAGCATGGACATTAATTTGTCATGCAGAAAGCAATAATGTGACCTTAAGGTCAAAGTTCAAGGTCAAAGGTGATCAACCATGGTATGCTACACATCGCATTGACATTATCTACCCACATTCTAAATATTAAAAGCCTACCTCAAAAAGATAAAAAGGTTACAGCTCGGACACGATTAACTCTGAACGGACGGACGTAAGAGGGACGGACAGACTATAGTGTGTCCGCCATGTAGTGGCGGGGCCCTAATAATACCCCACAGGCAATAAATACTGAACAACTAATACCCCACAGGCAATAAATACTGAACAAAGAATACCCCACAGGCTATAAATACTGAACAAATAATAAACCACAGGCTATAATTACTGAACAAAGAATATCCCACATGTTATAATTACTGAACAAAGAATACTCCACAGGCTATAAACATGATAAATACTGAACAAAGAATACCCCAAAGGCTATAAATACTGAACACAGAATACCCCACAGGCTATTATTACTGAACAAAGAATACTCCACAGGTTATAAAAATGATAACCACTGAACAAAGAATACCCCACAGGCTATAAATACCCTACACAGAATACCACAGGATATAAATACTTAACAGATAATACCCAACAGACTATAATAACTGAACAAATAGTACCCAACAGACTATAATTACTGAACAAAGAATACTCCACATGCTATAAATATTGAACAAAGAATACACCACCGGCTATAAATACTGAACAAAGAATAACCCACAGGCTATAATTACTAAACAAAGAATACTGCACAGGCTATAAATATGGCACAAAGAATACACCACAGGCTATAAATATTGAACAAAGAATACACACAGGCTATAAATACTGAGCAAAGAATACCCCACAGGCTATAAATACTGAACAAAGAATACACACAGGCTATAAATACTGAACAAAGAATACTGTACAGGCTATAAATACTGCACAAAGAATACACCACAGGTTATAAATACTGAACAAAGAATACACCACAGGTTATTAATACTTGACATAGAATACACCACAGGCTGTAAATACTGAACAAAGAATACACCACAGGTTAGAAATGCTGAACAAAGAATACACGACAGGTTATAATACTGAACAAAGAATACCACAGGATATACATACTGAACAAAGAATACTCCACAGGCTGTAAATACTGAACAAAGAATACACCACAGGTTATAAATACTGAACAAAGAATACACCACAGGTTATAAATACTGAACAAAGAATACTCCACAGGTTCTAAATACTGAACAAAGAATACTCCACAGGTTATAAATACTCAACAAAGAATACACCACAGGTTAAAATACTGAAGAAAGAATACCCCACCGGCTATAAATACTGAACAAAGAATACTCCACAGGATATACATAATGAACAAACTAGGTATCAGTGAGATGGTACCCATCTCTGGGGGCCCCGCGGACCTTCAGGTCAAGGTCAATGGTCATCAACCATAGTGTGTGACACATCGCCTTGATATTATCTACCCACATTCCAATTATTAATAGCTTACTTCGAAAGATAAAAAGATAACAACCAGGACATGACTTTGTCATTCAGAAAGCAATGTGACCTAAGGTCAAAGGTCAACAACCATGGTATGTGACACATCGCCTTGTTATTATCTACCCAGATTCCAAATATCAAAAGCCTACCTCAAAAGATAAAACATAATTTCTCAAAAGAAACCCCAAAACAAAAAATCAAAACATCAAAAGTCAAGCATATCAAGCTCTAGTCCGTTCCAAACTTTAGTACTCCTGCTCAGTATGGGACCCGTACACTACAGAATCTGTCTCGAAGATAATAATGGTGCAAAGGAGGGCAGCAAGGTATGCTTGTAATCGATATCACAATACCAGCAGTGTATCTTCCATGATAAATTCATTAAACTGGCCACAATTACTTGAACGTAGGCTACGAACACGATTAGTTATGATGTATAAAATCACACATCAACTTGTTGCAATACCAACTAGCACAATTCTCATTCCATCAGACTCACGATCTAGACGGCACCACTCACTATATTTCAGACACATACACCCATCCAAAGACTCGTACATATATTCCTTCTTCCCTCGTACAATTACTCAATGGAACCTTCTACCAGTTACAATCATACAATCCTCTTCTGTCGATATCTTCAGAGAACAGCTAACGCCAGCTGTCCTCTCCACCCTCCACTAAGTTATATTAATCTCGTGTACATAGCTTTTAATCAACTACGCTTGTTCATTGCACTTCCTTATCTTTAATTAACAAATTTTCATTTTTTGTTGTAAATAGGCCATGTATGCACCAGTAATTAATCATCTCTAAGATGGAACACTGGAAACCGTAAAGAAGAACGAAGAAGAATGTGACATGAGGTCAAAGTTCAAGGTCAAAGGTCAGCAACCATGGTCTGCGACACATCGCTTTGATATTATCTACCCACATTCCAAACATCAAAAGCCTATCTCAAAAGATGAAAAAGTTACAGCACGGACATGAATTTGTCATGCAAAAAACAATAATGTGACCTAAGGTCAAAGTTCAAGGTCAAAGATGATCAACCATGGTATGCGACACATCGTCTTGATATTATCTACACACATTCTAATTATCAAAAGCCTACCTTGAAAGATAAAAAAGTTACAGCTCGGACATGATTAGTTTTAGACGGAAGGACACACGGATGGACACTGTGGTGACAAGACTTCCACAGCAATGTAATAGAGTGTGTCTCCTTGCTGTGGGGACAAGACTTCCGCAGTAATGTACTCGAGTGTGTCTCCTTGGTGTGGTGACAACAAGACTTCAACAGCAATGTACTAGAGTGTCTCCTTGCTGTGGGGACAAGACTTCCACAGCAATGTACTAGAGTGTGTCTTCTTGCTGTGGTGACAACAGGACTTCCACAGCAATGTACTAGAGTGTGTCTCCTTACTGTGGTGACAACAAGACTTCCACAGCAATGTATTAGATTGTGACTCCTTGCTGTGGTGACAACAAGACTTCCACAGTAATGTACTAGAGTGTGTCTCCTTGCTGTGGTGACAAGAATCCTACAGCAATGTACTAGATTGTGTCTTCTTGCTGTGGTGACAAGATTTCCACAGCAATGTACTAGAGTGTGTCTCCTTGCTGAGGTGACAACAAGAATTCCACAGCAATGTACTAGAGTGTGTCTCATTGCTGCTGGGATAACAAGCCTTCCACAGTAATGTACTAGAGTGTGTCTCCTTGCTGTGATGACAACAAGACTTCCACAGTAATGTACTAGAGTTTGAGTTTCCTTGCTCTGGTGACAAGACTTCAACAGCAATGTTATAGAGAGTGTCTCCTTGCTGTGGGGACAAGACTTCTACAGTAATGTATGTACTAGAATGCATCTCCTTGCTGTGATGACAACAAGACTTCCACAGTAATGTACTAGAGTTTGAGTTTCCTTGCTCTGGTGACAAGACTTCCACAGCAATGTTATAGAGTGTGTCTCTTTGCTGTGGTGACAAGACTTCCACATTAATGTACTAGAGTGTGTCCCCTTGCTGTGGTGACAACAAGACTTCCACAGTAATGTACTAGAATGTGTCTCCTTGCTGCGATGACAACAAGACTTCCACAGTAATGTACTAGAATGTGTCTCCTTGCTGCGGTGACAACAAGACTTCCACAGCAATGTACTAGAGTGTTTCTCCTTGCTGTGATGACAAGACTTCCACAGTAATGTACTAGATTGTGTATCCTTGCTGTGGTGACAACACGACTTCCAAAGTAATGTTCTAGAGTGTGTCTCCTTGCTGTTGGGACAAGACTTCCACAGTAATTTATGTACTAGAGTGTGTCTCGTTACCGTGGTGACAACAAGACTTCAACAGCAATGTACTTGAGTGTTTCTCCTTGCTGTGGTGACAACAAGACTTCCACAGCAATGTACTAGATTGTGTCTCCTTGCTGTGGTGACAATAAGACTTCCACAGGAATACGTACTAGATTGTGTATCCTTGCTGTGATGACAAGAAGACTTCCACAGTAATGTACTTGAGTGTGTCTCCTTGCTGTGGTGACAACACGACTTCCACAGTAATGTTCTAGAGTGTGTCTCACTGTTGTGGTGACAAGAATTCCACAGCAACGTATTAGAGTGTGTCTCCTTGCTGTGGTGACAACAAGACATCCACAGCAATGTACTAGATTGTGTCGCCTTGCTGTCTTGACAGCAAGACTTCCTGTATTGGATGATTTCTGTATAACACAAAATGAGCATACCAAGCTGATTATGGACAAAAAATACACATGCTACCATAAATATATAAAGGAAACTAATAAAATTACAAGGATACGAAGAAAAGGTCTAGTTGAAAACTACACTAAAATTCCGATTTTGAGCTGAAAAATGTGTCTTTAAAAGAATATCAATACCAGTAGTGTTCATACTGGTTAACATAGCTATCCCTATTCACTAGAAAAAAAATCTGCAAAAAAAAATGTGGTAAAGATGTTTAAGATAACATATATATACATCTTTAAAAAATAGGTTTCTGTAAATGATATACAAGGACCACAGGAGGACTGCTGTGCCATACATATCATCAAAAAATATTGGGTACAAATAACACATTCTATTTTCCATGAAAAATTGGTAAATTTAATGTTGATAAAACACCATAACACCAGCTGAAACACAAATATGGTGTTCAAAGGTGTATAGTTTTGCTGAAAAATATGGCTGAATTAGATCATGTAGATTGTATATAAAAATGTCGTTTTTTTAGTAATGACCACCACCTTGGTAAATGACTGGTGCTATCTCGAAGTTCGAAGTGGACTAATCACTTGTTTAATGGGGTCACAAGTAAGTATGATTTGTTACATGTACCTCAGAATAGTCCTTAAGCCATGTCTGGAAAATATCGTTTGTGTTATGGTCTTCCAAATGTTCTTCACAAAAGTATTCCTTATCTCGCAACTGCACCAAATCCTCATAGCTGCATCGACCATGGTGTTCATGAATATCTCCATCAGAACACTTGATCTTTACAATATATGAAACATTACGAGGTTCATATTTGCCCTTCACTCTGTGAATAACTGACTCCAACTCTTCTATTATTGTTTTATATTTATTTTGCTCTATCTTTCCCCACTGCCATAACTGAATTCCTATTGTGTTCTTTGAGAAACACAAAATAAACTTACTGGATTTATTATTGGCAAGATAGAATATTCCCATACCATGATAAATT
Source organism: Limnoperna fortunei (assembly GCA_944474755.1). Lineage (NCBI taxonomy): Eukaryota > Metazoa > Mollusca > Bivalvia > Mytilida > Modiolidae > Limnoperna > Limnoperna fortunei. The sequence goes on from OX104124.1 coordinate 65,243,011, forward strand.
GCTACTCGTTTGGTTGATGGTTCAGTGCAAAGAGGATATTGGCTGATGTAATAACAAAGAATATGGTTGAAAAAATCCAATGGCATAAAATCTAGCTGTATACACAGCCATGGTGTGCATATATTTTTTTTTCACTCTGAAGACTTCCTTTATTTCCAAAACAGAGGTTTGCTTCGAAATCATGCAGGGCATATAATAGGTCAGTGAGTTTTGTTTTTTGCCATCATTCGGTTTCACTATAATCCCGAACAGTTCCATTAGTTTAAGGATATGATCTTTGTGTTTGTTAAATTCAAACTTTGGTTCTTTTTTAAATAGTTGTTCAATAAGATCATTATCAAGTTGACCCGTTGTTTCTAATTTCCTCCATCCATGTGTTACTTTTATAACAGGGTCAACTTTTAAAGTCACCAGGCATCTAAATGCATCTGCTAGCCATTTTTGGTTAAGAACAATGTATTCTTTCAAACTTTCAAAATAAATGATGCCGCCAACATTATGCTGATAATTTAGGAAAAGATTAACTTCTCTTTCATCTTCAACTGAATATATGGATGCCAATGCAGTTATATCATGAAGCGACAATATATTAACACCAGCATCGCGTAGAATATGCAATGCATGTTCTAAACGAATCCACCTTAAAGGTAGTTTGTCTCCAAACGTTTTTATTGTTTTTCCAAACTCAAATATTGCACGGCGTAATTCATAAAAATCTTCATCTGCTGGCTCTGTGTTTGAGACATAGCAAATTTGTCGTAAATGTTTGTATTTGGCTTCTGGATCAATCTCTGGCAAGAGCTGCTTACGAAATACCTCCTTTCTTTCATCTAACTTAAATAAATAAACATATTATACAAACAATATTAATATTGGAAGAGGATAATTTTCGTGGTTTCCATTTATCACCCGACCTATTTTGTAATAATGCATTATGGGAGAAAAATTCTATTCTCTTAAAAAATCAATTATAGTTTTACATAGATTGTTAAAAATTCTTATTTTGTATCATACATTATTCATAAATTATTTACATTGTTTATGTTTGCACATTAAGTAAGATTGTATATCATGTTATTGTTGAGAGTATTCAAAGTGTGACCAACACTACGTCACCCTTCACATGAAAAGTTCTAGATTCAGAGAATTAAGTAAGAATCCAACTTCATTATTGACAACTATTAACAGATTTGAGCAACAACAAGCAATGTTTGATACCTCATGTTTACACTTGTCTATACCAGTACACACAACAATAACAGGTGGATTCAGGAAATCTCCAGTGGTATCCATTGTTTCCTCAGCAGCTCCACATGAATGGATACTATCTAACCAGAAATCTATATATTCTGAAATCAAACGAAATCAGCTGAAAAAATTGTGGATTTCGGACTAACTATTATGGTCTAATGAATGTTGTATGACAGACCCTGTGGTGCTATATATATATATGATTATATAAGACAATTAATTGTTGTTCTTCTTTCAGACTGATTTCTGTGACATAACGTCTACTAATACTGTACATGGTACTAGTTAAACATTGCTTAAAATGTTTGTCATTTAGACTGGTACAAATTAACTGTGTGGAACACATAATTCTCATGACAAAGGCCAGTTTTGTTATTGAACACTTGAGTTAAAAGAAAAAAAAGTATGTGGAACAAATGCTAAAGTCGTCAGTCATTAAATTAACAAATTAACCAATGAACAATTTCAAGTCTGAGATTTTCAGAAAATATGAAGAAGCTAATATCCTGATACCACGGAAACATTTACTATAAATACTTTTAATACGTACAAAAAAATTTTGCATAAGTTCTAGCATTACAACAGAGTAGTAAGTCACATACCCCATGCACATTGCATGCATAATTAAATTAAAAAGTTATTTCATGTAAATATTTAAAACATGGAAGGTTCGGTGATATACATGAAAAACATGTCAGGATATGAAACGACAAGACATATATTTTATTTTGTGTATAAATAGGTTATAGGCCATTCCAAATCAAAGACAATTTGTTTGTCTGAAATAGCTTTATTGACTACTGATTGTATCTTTATTGGCATGTGTGCATAAACAACTGCTACAACGTATTCTAAGTATCATAGATCAAGAGTTGTCTCATATTATGAAAAAATACAGATGATGAAAGTGAATGGTGAAACCTCTTACTGCTCAATAAAACCATTCGTTCAAAGACTTTTTCCCTTTGAAACAGCATTTTGCCTAAAGAACATCATTCTTGAGTATACTTTTGCTAATAAATTATTGCATGGCTTTTTAAAATTGGGAATCGAATTGAAACATAAGTTACAATATGGATGTATTTAATATTAAAAGCTGGCTTTGAATCAACTTAAATAAAATTCTAAGTTATAAAAAGTTATAAAACATACCTCCAATCTTGTCATAGCCCTTTTCAGTGCTTATTTCTTTTATATCTTTTGTTATATCGGCAACCAGCAGATGTAAAGCATTTGGATTGAGGAAAATCGGATGTGTTTTATAGTATTCACTTTGTCCAGCAAAATCCCAAAATCCACAGTCCACCAAGACTTCCTTTGGGACGTCATATTTTTCAATATCATTTAGAAGCTTGGACAACTCATCGGAAACAATTTTAAGTTGGTCGCTTTGTAAATTATTTGATTTATTGAATGCATCAGGTTTTTTTATTTCATTGACTAACGGGGAAAGAGCGCCCAATTCTGCATCATCATTTGACTTGTGTCTGACAAGTTCTGAGTTTTCTTCAAATTCTAGTTGTACAATTGCATCCATATTCTGCTTTGCCTTTGGTTTATCACTTTTACTGTTTAATTGTTCTTGCAATCTGGCATTCTCCGAATTCTTGGGTTTACCGCTTTGACTGCTGACGTTGTCTTGAAAGTGTACATCGTGCACAAATAAAGGTTTAATACTTTGACTGTATAAATCTGATGCCCGGGTATTTACAGCCCTCCTTATTCTAGTTATCACTGCTGTTCTGTCATCTGTAACTGTAAGCCAAAATTCTATGAACTTCAGTGACATCTAATTTGCCACATATAGGACATATAATAATGCAACACAAATTGTGTGCTGTACATCATGTGTTATGAAATGGAAGAGCAATATGTCTTGTTTTTGGAGGATTAACATAACTTCATTACTCCATAAAAATCACTAATTATTATAAGTTGTTATTTCTAAAGGAAGCAAAAAAAAATTAGAAAACTTTTGAGATATTGGAATGAACGCGCAACAGGTCTGGTTACCAGCCACTGAGAAAACCTACATACATGTAAATTCTGTCCACATATGCCCTTGTTCATTGCACAAATGATGGAAATCTATTCGAGTTTTTTCTCTTACTTAAGCCCATTAAGTTGGCTTTCTCATCTAGCTACTGTCACCATTAATACTAATTGCTATATGGATATATATTATTTGCAGTTTTTGCCTACCTATCCTATTTACAAAGCAATTCAGTCTAAAATACTAAACAACCAAACATAGTTAAAATACAACATTTTTGCAATCGTTCAATATACGTTTCAGAAATTTTAAAATATATCATGGCGTCCAGTTTTGAGGGAGGAAGCTGGTGTACTCGGTGAAAACCCCCGACCTTCGATTTAAAAAACTGGCAATTTTGGCCAATTAAGATTAAAGTCGAGAACACCCTGCCTCCATTGATAAATGAACCTGCAACCTCAGTCTTGACAGACCACATGATCATTAGCAGGCAAACTATCTTGACCACTCGACCACCGAGTCCCCTGCTTCACATCTTCAAATAACAATAAATTGTTTATTAAGATTACTGAACACTATACGATTTAGTGACATTTGTTACCACACAACTTAAATCTCCCAAAAATACAGCATATTTGTCACACCCCAGGCAGTCAATTCATATAGTGATTTTCTTGACACATTTACATAAAAGTTGATTACTTCACTAAACCAATATAACTGATTGATATTTATACTGTATCTATCACACAGGAGCTGACAAATATTTTTGAAATTATAAGACATCAATCTGACTTATCTATGTCTTTGTTGACCTTACACAAATGTTTGACCATAAGACGATGGGTGGCACTAACGAACATGTCCACCTTACGTAACAGACATGATATCTTACACAAATGTTTGACCATAAGACGATGGGTGGCACTAACGAACATGTCCACCTTACGTAACAGACATGATATCTTACACAAATGTTTGACCACGAGTAAGACGGATGGGTGGCACTAATGAACATGTCAACCTTACCTAACAGACATGATATCTGACATTTGTGATTGTTGAGTTCCTATTGTGTATGCCTTTTTTATTGTGTATTCCTGAGAGTTTGTTGTGGCTGTGTTCATGATTTGTTTACTAACCATGTCTTGTAATAGAATTGTGTTCTTTTGATTTACTATCCATTATCTGGACAATTTAAATAAGTACCTGTTCCAAAGATCCACGAGCCATCACTTAATCTGATTTTACATTTATGTACTATATCAATTCCATCTGTACTTTCTACACCTTCAATGGGTTCTCCCAGGAGTCGGCGCAACAAACATGTTTTTCCAACCCCATTTTCTCCAATTATAACAATTCTAATATAAAATCTAGTTTCTGTTCCTGACTTAATAATGTGTAAATATAAATCTTTATCAGCTTCACTCAGCTGCCTGATAGCTGCTGGGATTTCTGAAATTTAAAGCAGAGTAAAATATAATTGCTGTAATGTAATATTAAACTGTAGAACTGGAGAAAAAGCCCAGCACTGCGGTAGGAAAACTGGCAATCCTTGTCAATTAAGATTGGAGTCAAGTACACCCTGCCCACAGTGAGACTTGAATCCATAACCTCAGTGTTGACAGACCACGTGATCAATAGTATCAAATTTTATGAAAATAAAATCAACTCAAAATCCTTTAATCCTGCAATCCATCATTATGTGTACAATCAATTTTAAATGTAAATGCTGTAGCACTAAAAATGAAGGAGATAGCCAGACAAGACATATACCCTTCGCACAGTTATCTGTTCTGCAGACTTAAAGTTCAACTTTCTGTAGTTGAAAGAATATATGAGAATATTTCACAAAAATAAAAATCCTTTGGCCCTGCACACCTCCATTATGTGTTCAATTATCCTACCAAATATAAATACTGTAGCTTCAAAGATGATGGAGTAAATGGCCAGACAAGACATATACCATGCAAATCTTTATTATGTATACAAACATTCTGCAAAATAAAAATGTTGTAGCCCTAAAACTATAGAGGGGTAAGCTGGACAAGCTATCCCGTATGGAGGTACAGAAGGACGGACGGACTGACTGACTTATGGACAGACAGACAGACAAGGTGATATATAGCCCGCTGTCTTGCAAGTGGGGATATAATAATGCTGACATTTTTTGCCATACAATACAAGTTTGTGATGTATTAAGGATGTTCGCTGGTCATGTTGAAAATAACAAGGTATCTAAATTTATATATTTGATAAATAGACCATAGTTAAAGGTACAAAATAAGCTTAAAAAATTCATAGGTTGCTGAACTCTTTTTCGAGATAACAAGCATCCAAAATTTGGCGGGAAAAAGCTTTCTCTGACTTTTTCATAGGTTTAGCATTGGACATGTTTAAGTGTAAAAACCTATGAAAAAATAACACGAAATTTATAAAACTTTGTAATTTAGCTTTAACTGACCCAATAAACCCTATTATAAAAAGAAAATAGGGGGTTGCTGGGCAAAAAAATTATCCCTATTTTAATGATAAAATCTAGAGGATTCTGAAAATCTGACAAATCTCTCAAAAATTGACCAGCGATCATCCTTAAAGCAACCATAAGTCCATCCTATATATATTTATAAATTCTATGTACTAGTAGTTTGCTTACTTTTTTACAAATTATTTACATTTACATTTTTTATAGGAGATTAAATAAATTAAGGAAAACATATAAATATAAAAATATAAATATAAATTTTGTTTTACTATGGCAACCAGAATATTTGATTACCTACCAGAACCGTCTAGGCATATCATTTGTGTTAGCACTTTGCCCTATAGTCAGAATTTGTAACATTTTGTAAATATTGTTTTGCTCTTCCTGTCCATTGTTAGGAATTCAGAAGGAAATCTGGATAATACATTATCCATTGAGTCAATGATTCAGGTACAATCCATGTGTATGCTTTTAGAAACAATGCTCCTGTAAGTGCTATTTTGTACATTTATTTTGTAATTGCAAATGAAATCTCAATCAAGATAAAAGAAAATGTAGATTTGTGTTTTCTTTTGTTGAGGGGGTGTGGATGGATTGTTTTGTCTGGTGACAAGTGATATATACATGTACATAAATGGCCATGATTTAGCTAAATATTAACAATATTCCCTCAAAATGTCAACAATATATACTAGTATAGATGTACAGGCAGAAATTTATTTGTCAATATATTAATTTTTACCAACATAGCCAAATCATAAATATATAATTAACTAATTGGGCAATATATCATGTACATGATGTAGGGTAACCTTTTTATTTCCAAAACTATAACAAAATATCTTTCAATTTTAATGTCAATTCAGTTGAGATTTTCTAGCAACTATCTACCATGTTTAAATTTAATTAATAAATATTTAACATAAAGAGATTTAAGCATACATAATATGAAAAAAAAGTATGTTGTAATTTAAAATTTAATTTAAAACTATACATGCTAGAACAAACAAAGTAGTGAGAACAATAGAGTAAATAAAATATGCTTCAGTAATAATTCTGGAACTTGATTTGAACATTTCCAGAGTTTATAGGCCAAAATATACTTCTGGTGACTATGATACAAGCATGGGTCTATGCAAAGAGGAACATTGCAGTCTTTGCATTTATATTTTGTTTCAACTCCAGGACACTTTCTTTTATGTTCTGAGTCTTCCTGAGCGGTAGACCATTCTGCATTATTACAAATAAAATGTCAAAGATACCAAGGTTAACAAAAAATTTTTCTTCGCCAGACGCGCGTTTCGTCTAATCAAGACTCATCAGTGGCGCTCAAAACCAAACAATATGTAAAAATCCAAATAATAAGATGTTGTACACACAACTGTGCAGTGAATTTAGTGGAAAAAACAGGTTAGGGTTAAGGTTAGTGGAAAAAACATGAAACAATATCTAGACATAGTTGACGGGGAAAAATGGAGTTGAGGTTACCTGATCAGTTAATTGTCCAGTATTCAGTAATGTCACATTGAGAGCTCAATGATATTTTTCTTTAAATTTATTTTTTTTTTCACTTTGTGCTTTGGTTTATTTTTCCTGCCATTTACAATGTCGTGGTATCTTTTAAATATACAAATGAAAGTGGGAAATTCCTGGTTAAAATTAAACGTGCTAAAATTAACAATTGACGTCAAAGATCAGAAGACAGATCAAATTGTCGGTACAAATCGATCAAAGACAGAAATGGCTGGATTTTGTTAAACAGGAAGTAGCTGAGCGACAGACCTGAAATCGAATCGCACATTATGGGAAGACATGCTGATGCTGCATACAAAATTTCAAGAGAATGTGATTAGCAGTTGCTGAGAAAACTGTTACAAATTTTTTCCTATTTGACCCTTGAAACAGTCAAGTCAGCTTGTAAAACAGGAAGTGGATAACTGACTGACCTGGAAAGGGGAGGTACAGTACAACTCATCATGCTAAAGCTGTGCACCAAATTTGAAATCAATCCCTTTATTAGAAGCAGAAAAAAACTGTTACGAACATTTTTCCTATTTTGACCCTTGAAACAGTCCAAGTCGGTTGGAAAACAGGAAGTGGATAACTGACTGACCTGGGAAGGGGAGGCACGGTACAACTCATCATGCTAAAGCTGTGCACCAAATCTGAATCCCATTAGAAGATGCCATGAAAACTGTTACGATAATATTTTCCCCTCCTGCCTGCATGCCACCCACCCCTGCACGCCACCCGCCCGCCCAACATTCAACCATACTATAACCCAGATTTTCACTCTCTGAAATCGGGCCAAAAACCACCACTGGCACACAAAAAAGCCGTGATTGCAAATAAATATTTAACAAATTCAAGAGGATGTTAAAATTAAATTCAGTTGTATCTGCATGTCCAAACAATTTATTACAACTGTGTCATGGAAAGATTCAACATGGAAGAACTGTTTTAGGATCAAAGCCTCAACTAGATATCAGTGAGATGGTACCCATCTCTGTGGGCCCCGCCGACCTTGAGGTCAAGGTCAAATGTCATCAAAAGATAAAAAAGTTACAACTCGGACATGAATTTGTTATTCAGAAGGCAATAATGTGACCTTAAGGTCAAAGGTCTAAGGTTATCAACGACATTATGCGACACATTGCCTTGATATTATCTACCTAAATTTCAAATATCAAAAGCCTACCTCAAAAGATAAAAAAGTTACAGTCCTGACATGATTAGTTTGGACGTACGGACGGCGCCACGGACGACGGACGGACAGACTGATCACTATAGGTATCTGCCACAAAATGGCGCGCCCTAATTATAATATTTATTACATAAAGAGGAAAATATTAAGGAATTAAAAGAAATTTATCCTGCAATCAGTACATTTACTGTCCAATAAAGGTAGCCGAATAAATTTTTGCTTTAGCCGAATAAAATCTCCTGGTACCCTTGAGCTCACTTCTTGCGACATTTAGTACTCAGTTCTGGTTTACGACGTTTATGACGTCAGTATCACTAGAATACGCGCCGAAGATTTTAACTGAGAAATTGGCTAAAAGTGAACGTTTTTTAGTATTATAAAATGTTTTTTAGGGTTGCAGGATAAAAACAATATTCGTACAGTGTCAGAAAATATCCAGTTTATTTGTACTCGCCGCGAAATAGGTGAGAAATGCTCGGCAGAGCGGCAGAGCCTCGCATTTCTACCCGTTTCTAAGGCTCGTACAAATAAATTATATATTTTCTGACACTGTACGAATATTGTATATATATCATGCTAGGGAGAGACATTTGCCAAAAATACTGCTTTTGTCAGGCTGGTTAAGATTTCACTGGCCTTACAGCTTGTGAACCTAACTAGACTTTCAAGCAGTATTTTTTGGCAAACAATCACTCACTAGCATGATATATATCTATATAATCTTGGATGCAGTTGTGTATTGCAAATTTTTTAGTCTTGACTTTCTGCTAATATTATTTTGCTGTTTGAAGATATTTTTCTGCATTTTTTTCATATGCTATTTCATTGAAATTGTTGTCAATAACAAAAAGTTTAAAATGTTAACAGAAAAGAATGGACTGTACTGTCTGCGTTAATAAATTATCTACAAAGTTAACCCTTTATAGTCCTAATATATCTGTATATTATCCATAAAATACATTGTTCACCACGAAGCATTTAATTGATACATAGACTTATCATAAAACTGATCAGACTTATCATCAAACTGATCAGAATGTGAATTTATTTAAACATTACACAAACCTCTGACATGAAGAGATGTTGACCTTACTCTGCCATCGACATTAACAGTGTAGCTTCCAGCATCTTGAAGTTGAACTTGTATCACAGACAGCATGTGACTCTTCCCAATGGATTTGATTTTGTATTTAGGAGAATTGTTAACAATAATACCATCCTTCTTCCATTGTGCTGGAATGTCATCAAACAGGACATCACACATTAGCTCTACATTGTCTCCCTCTAAACACTCAATAGTAGTATTCATATTCTGTGTAAAATATTCTGAAAAGAATATAGTAGTACCCTATAACAGTTAAACAGAGATTATAGATGTGTTTTAAAAAATACTTTATTTCAGAAAATGGATGACTATTATAATGAAGCAAAGCTCAACAGTTTATTTTTCAAGGAAGCAACTGCATACATTATGTGTAAACCACATTCTACATGAGAGTGCATGCATGCATTTATGCATATGAATGTAAAAGAACTAACATAGCAAGATTATGGGTTTGTTTAAAAGGATAAAAGGATAATACAATCTTCTGTTACTCTCACAATGAAAATATCTGACCTATGGACCTATTACATTCACTAAGTCTACAAAGCTAGCACGGAAAGCGACCAAATAACAAGTCAGGGAACAATTACAAACCTGGATATAGAACACACAACAATAACAGAAAGTGAGTAACCAGAACACAATAAAAACCATGGGTGCACTTCTGTGCTTCGGAACATTAAAACAAACAAATCAATGGTTTTATATATGAAGCAATTTTAACATTATCCTGTAGGTTTCTATGTTAAATGAATTCCTACAATTTTAACCATGATTGATATTTGATCAAATAAGCAATCATAAACATTTAAGATGGCCTTTGGAAAAAAGAGTCCTTTGTTAAATTTAGTCTGAAATGATGATGGTGGCCGTTTTACTGTCTTACTGGCATAAATAAATTAGTAGGGGGGGGGGCATCTGATTAATATTCCTAATAACTGTTTCAATTGGTTAACTGTTTTCAGAGAAGAATCTGTTGGACCTTTTTCACATAGATTCCAATGTTAAACTAAGTTCTGTGGTTGTGACCATTTTGAATTTCCGATTGACATAAAAAACATAAACTTACCTTTTAAGGGGAATAACCCCTAAAAGGGGTCATCTAATAGCTACCTGTGACAGTGTACAGTCTATAACCTTACCTTGTACTTGAAGGGTTGTCCAACGAACACAGTTTTTTATCCTGACTAAGTATTCTCCTTGATCATCAAGTTTCGCCTTGATTACAACAAGTCTGTGAAGTTGTCCATGTCTCTCAACATTATATCTGTCTGATGTGTTCACTTCAGTGCCATCTTTAAACCACAGGGCTGATTGATTGTCATCAATCACTTCACATTCAAACTTAACATTTTCACCTTCTTTACATGTAGTAGTACCCAATGGTTTGGTGAAATATTCTGTAATGGAAATATAAATAATGCAGTGCCATCATAACAATATAAATAAAATATTGCTAATGTATACACTGTCAACATAAAACGCCTTTTGACAGTTAATTACTGTCAAAAGTTACAAAAAATGCATGTGTATATATTCTGTAACGGAAATATAAATAATGCAATGCCATCATAACAATATAAATAAAATATTGCTAATGTATACTCTGTCAACATAAAACGCCTTTTGCCAGTTAATTACTGTCAAAAGTTACAAAAAAGCTTGTGTATATATACTAACAAATTTTAAAGTGCTTCCAAGCATTTAAGGATATATAGGTGAAACTATGATGTTTCATACCAACTGAGAAATTGTTAGCTCTATCATAATAAGAACAGGGTTGTGATTTGTGCATAGTTACATATGTCTGATTTGTACATGATCATCAGGGAGGTTTGATAAAGTGTCAGCACAAAAGAGTAACTTTAGTTCAGGGAAAGGCATGTCATCGAACAAATTGTCCTATCAAGTGACATGTACTATTTCAATTTTACAGGTCTCAGTGTGCATATCCTGAACTCTGTGCGTTTGTCTAAGTATCAACGAGTACTTGGGTTTTATCAATGGGATTCAATAAATACTAGATATCATGGATATTTGTATCTATTTCTGTGGGCCCTAGTTATAACATGTTGCTTTTTTGATACTTTTTTATCTGAACACAGCAGGTCCTATTACTTGAAATGGAGCAAACACAGCTTTGGATTTGAAAATATTTTCACTACTAAACTGCTTTCCTGGTTTCATAAGTAATCTTTCCTTTCTCCATCATTCAACTGAAGATTCTAACACGATGCCTAATTAATGAAGTTTAACCCTTTATTCGTAATAATGCCACTGTTGACAAGATCAAAAAGCAGAAATATCTACTAGTAAAGGGAAACTTCACAAAGAAATGAAAATTTAGTATGTTATTCCTCAAATAAAAAGAAACATGCCATTTTGATGTTTTGTTGTATTCTTTACTATCTTACGCTTCTATAGTGGATTAAATGTGGTAAATTTTCTTATATGTGGTTGCCATAATGACAGTATTTACCATAAGATTGCAGGTTGTGAGATTGTGAGATAATAACCTGCATTATTCAGTAAATTTGAAAAAATAATCCAGTTAAAAAATATTTTTTCTGCCTTTTATCATTTAAGAATATAAAAACTGTGGCAATGACTAATGACCAGCTGACAACATAGGATTACCAAATATGTCTTAATGTTTTAATGATCTTTGTATTAATAAAAGTACTTTTAGACCCAATTTTAACCTGTCTTCATTATTAACTCAGATGAAATTTACCTAAATAATAATTGTAAATAAAAGATATAAATGTACTTAAATATTTTTTTAAACATAAAATAAAATACAATAGATAATTGTACACGTCTTAAAAGGGCAGTTGTCCCTGGATATGAAAAGTTTACATGTAAATCATTTCTCGTTTATGAAGAGTGATTAACATGTTAGTAGGTAAACAACAGGATTTGAAGTATGAATTTTCTTACATTTTCAATAGCTAACCAGATCAGAGGTTAATCAGTAGAATGACATGCCCCTCCCTTCACAAGAACAGGTACATGTATGATTTGAATACACCGAAGTGTCAGAGCACAGGGCGTATGTAAGATTTCGAATACTTTTAGATGCCATGTCACTACCTTAATCCAAAAACTTTAACCTACTGGCTGGACCGTCAAGGTCAAGGTCAGGTGACAGTTGAATGACTGGCAAGTACTCATCATAAGCTACCACTGGACCAAATTTGATGGACCTAGGGCTTAAGCTTACAAAGATATACAGCTTAATGTCATTGCAGGTGACACTAAAAAACATGTATGTACCCACTTTGGTAAAATGTGCTGACAAATAAGTCCCCAAGTCTGAAAAATTAGGAAAAAAATCATAGAACTAATCCATAACTGAAGGTGCACAACTTCAATCGATGTGCAATCTTTCTGTAAAGTTTTAGAGATCGAAAGGCTTTTGATTACACAAAATATTTATCCTATTTCTGCCGCCCAGCCATCCACCTAACTTCTCAATGCTATAACCTGAACAAATATAATGATTATGAGGTCAACAATGTATAAGAAACAATCTATAATTTCGGACTTATTTGTAGATCGAAGTTATCTTGCTGATCAATTACAGTGTTTAGTACCCAATATTATGAACAAAACACAAATAGGGAATAAATAGTCATTAAAAGCAATATTCTCTTCAATGCATGGAACCTTGATATCAAAATTAGGGAAGAACAGGGCAAAGAAAACAAGTTGCAAAAGAACAGATGCCTGGTGGCAGCAGCTCAAATTGCCTTTTAAGTCAGTTGATCTAAAAATGTATCTAGCATTAACAACAAACCTTTAACTTGGATTGATGACAACCTTGTTCGGTTGTTTATTGTGACAGAATAATCTCCAGCATCCTGCAGATCAAGCTGTATGATAGAAAGCATGTGACTTTTCCCTATATCTTTTATAGTGTATTTGGTAGACGGTTGAATAGTAACACCTTTTTTTGTCCATTCAGCTGGAATATTGTCCTCACAGACAGCACACGACAATTTCACATCGTCTCCCTCTATGCAGTCAAATGTTTTTGCCATATTCGTTGTAAAATATTCTGCAAAATACATTAAAAAGTTGTGTTTGTTGATGTTTTAATTGTCACCTCTTGTGTTTAACATTGGTTTTGACTGTCCTTCTTTATCAGTTTATAACTCTTAGCTATCTTTCTTTTTTCTATAATGAAGAATACAATTTTGCTTAACTGTTGATACACAGTCAACAGATTTTAAAAGCATAATTCTAAAATGAAAGAATAAGTTTAAAGATCATGCTTGGTGTAGTGTGTAGTTGGTATTACATGGAGTCAAACCCACTTAAAGCAATTGATGAGTTCAGTCACAACATCCAGTTTCTGGAGTACCTAAAGATAACTCTCTATAGCAGAAAAAACTGGCAGTCCTTATATTGCCTATTAGGGTTTGAGTTTTGTTTTTGTTTTAAAAAATGAAATATTGTGCTTTTTATCTCCAATAAAGTTGAATTTTAACATTTGTAACTGATTTCATCAAAACATTACTCAAACATGTCAGTTATTATATTCTACGCCATCTTTTACCTGCAGAATAGTTGTAGCTATATAATTTCATCCAAGATATCAAGGTTAATAGAATTTACTAGGTCAGACCTGTTTTTCGTCTAATCACGAGACATCAGTGGCGCTCGAACCAAAACAACACATTGGTCGTCTGCCCAGGTAAAATCTACTATTAACCACGAAATATATCTATATATATAAGGATACAGAGGACGAAATGATCAGAAACCATCTAATAGTCGGGGCAAACTCCCAGAAGGTGGGAAAAAGGTTAATAAAGTTAAAACATATATACTACAGATAGCGTGGATTGTACGTGTCTACACCTGCCTACTGTGGAATGCCATTCTGTGCCCATGGTGGGCACAATATCCCCGTTGTCAAATTGAATAACAGTTGTGGTTAAATTTTTTTTTTAAATTCCTCAATTCATACTCAGTTGAACGTATAAAGCCTGCTCATGTGTATAGTTTGGCAAATATGGACACGATACTAGGCAATAGCAGGAGGCCCACTGTGGTCATGGACATGGGTGGACACCAATGCACCCGGGATGCCCCCACCCATGGTGGACCACATGGGAAGTGGAGAATCCACATGATCTGTAGTGTAGCACAAGACTATGAATACAGCCAAACCCAACAAAAAGAAATGCATAACACTGAATAGAAACAAAACACTAACGTACATGTTGTAAGGTCTCGGGCAGCTAATACACACAGACAGATAGACATTCCATCTCAAAATCGGTAGCCTTGTACAAGGAAAAATAGTGACTGCTATTCTAACCGTCAGTCTGGTACCAGAAGCAGACAATCGCCACAAGCATCTAGTGATACACATTATTAGTGTGGAAACTGGATCTTCACATTCCAGGAGGGATGAATGTCCAGCAAAGGGCGAAATGTGTAACAGTGGTTGCAAATGGAACTATTGTGCACAAGTTTGACGCTCACGACATAGAGTACATGCCATACAGGCAGAATCTGCTGAAGACATCAGCAAGACAGATGAAGACACAAATTGTTTATTGATTGTATTCATGTTAGCAAACCTAATTGATACTAAAAGTCCTCCAATTTTAGGTATAAAATCATGCCTAGGTTACGAGTATATAAAACTTGTTTATGCCTGCAATACATGTATCTTAAACACAAATGAGAGTGAATGAGATAATTGGCAAAACAGACTCGTTCCTGTCTTTCAGTTAGGACACTGTATCAAATGAGTACTCTGACATTTTTCAGGGGGGTTGGTCTGTTACCAGGTGAGGTCGACATTCATGTGGACCCTAAGGTCACTCTAGTGATACAACCTCCTAGAAGGATACCTAATACCTTAGGTGATAGGCTCAAATCAAAGCTCAAAAGGATGAAAAAATTAGAACTTTAGAAGATATTGTGCCCCAATTATCCAATGCTACGTATTTTATAAAACTTGATATAACCTCAGGTTATTGGGCTTTATGTTCGAAAAGTCTTTACTTTTGACCGCACTTAATGGTAGGTATCGGTTCAGACGTCTCCCATTTGGCTTCAACTGTTCGCAATACTTGCTTCAGTCTACAACTGATGAATGTTTCGCAGGTTTACACAGGATGACTAATATAGTAGATGATATAGTGGTATATGGGTCCTGCGGTGGTAGTAATTTTGAATTACCAATTGGCAATAAAAAACATAAACTTTATAAAAGACCACCCAAACAATATTGTCAGTAAGTTTTGTTTCCATTGGTTAATCAATTTCAGAGAAGAAACCTTTTAAAACTTTTTCCATAGGGTCCAATGTTAATCTACTTAATGATGTTGTGGCCATTCTGATTTTCCTTTGACATAAAAAAACATAAACTTCAAAGAGGACCATCCAAACAATATTGCTAGTAAGTTTTGTTTACATTGCTTAACCGGTTTTAGAGTAGAAGCCTTTAAATCTTTTTTCCATACTGTAGTATGTTTTACTAAGTCCTGCCGTTGTGGCCATTTTGATTTACCTATTGGAATAAAACACATAAACTTTATAGAGGACCATCCAAACAATGTCGGTAGTAAGATTTGTTTCCATTGGTTAATCGGTTTCAGAGAAGAAGCCTTTTTTACATTTTTCCTATCGGGTCCAATGTTAAACTAAGTCCTGCGATGGCGGTCATTTTGGCGTTGCTAATAAATACTGTACTAAGAGATCATACTTTGTTGAAACTCCGGTATTTAAAGGAGAAACAGAAGAGACCTTATAAAAACAAATGATATTTCAACTGGTGATTTCATCGTTAAATAAATAAAGATTCCCAGGTTCAAGTAAACAATGGAAAAGCAGATTTGACATGACATGTGAATCATCAGAAAATACCACTGAACAAAGTAACACTGATGTAGAATCAAAAATAACCACATGCACGCTCTACCTGTTTTAAATACACCATATGTTACTGGTAAAGTGGTGAGACAAAAAGTATATTTGCTCAGTTAAAATTACTAACTGTGTGGTTCTTCTGGATTAATTGTGTCCAAAAATATCCACCCCCCCCTTTTCTATAAAAAGTAGTAGGTCCCAAAAGAGGCCTATATACTGACACTTGCTTACATAGCTAATGCCTATGTTCTATTGACGACATGGACAGAATTTATACATAACTGAGTGATTTAATGACAGGAGCCATACACTGTTTAAACATGAATATATAACAAAGTTAAAAAAGAATTTGTTAATCAATGCAGGACACCATATCTGAAGTGTCCAGGAATGATGACCCTCTGTCCATCAGGACTTTCTGAACACTACAATCAGTGTCCACCATGGACTCATGGACTTGGCATAATCCCCTATGGCTGCAGTGTAATTCCATCAATAATTAAATATTGTACAAATGTTAATTCAAATATTAAAAAAATATTGTTTACCTTCGACATATAGATGGGCCTGTCTTTCGATGTCCTGTATTCTGACAGTGTATAGTCCTTTATCAGATAGTGAAGTGTTTCTAATGTCCAGACTGTGGATTTTACCAGACGCTCCTGCTATAAACTTCTCAGATCTTGCAATCTCCGCCCCATCTTGTAACCATAATGAGCACAGCCCACTTTCCTTTGTCCTGATCTCAAAGTGAGCGTCACATCCTTCAATAACAGTGACATCACGTAGATCTGTGTTCAAACGATCTGAATAGATCAAAAATGGTATTCTTAAAAAAGATCCCTAGAAACACAGCATACATATTCTGTAAATCATGTATATATTGTAAATGTTACTAGACAAAGTTGATCTAGCATTCACTGACACCCCCACACAAATTTTGAAGAATTTTTTTATAGAAAATTTCTAACATTTTTTGTCAACTGGTGACCTTCACAACTGGTGGCATTACTGCAGCATCAATAGCCGTCTTGTCCGAAACAGTTTTATTTTGGTAACAGTGACCTTTAAATTAGACAGATTTCCCCCAAAATTGATAGGGTTCTGATCCACTTAATATGAAACTATATCCCAAAGTTTCATTGAAATAAAATGCCAACTTTTTGGGTTATTGTCTGGAAACATCTTTTTATGTAAAAATTTTAGGGGGTCTCGATGGACGTGTGGTTGAGGTAGTTTGTCTACTATTGTACCTGTGGTCTATCAACACTGAGGTTGGGGGTTCAAGTCTCACTGTGGGCAGGATGTACTCGACTCCAACCTTAATTGACAAGGATTGCAGTTTTCCCACCGAACGTCGGGGTTCTTTCCGGGAATCCTTGATATAGCTGACAAATTACTGAAAGTGGCATTAAACATCATTTATACAAACAACCAATGTTTTTTGAACCTTAAAATTTAAAGGATTTCCACCAAAATCGATAGGCCTTTTATAAAAAATAAATCAGCCTGATATGAAGCAATATCCCATAATTTCATTCAAATCAGATGCAAGCTTTTTGAATTACATGTATCATCTGGAAACCAAATTTGGACTGACAAACAGAGGGACAGGCCGACGGACATAAGGACCACTATATACAATTATTCTGCTGTGCGGGAAAATATTTAAAACAAACTTTAGGCCTCGCTTGTAGGCTTGCGTGTTTTAAATAAACATGTATCTTACAATTTTACCAAACCAAAACATACTGGTATTTGTTGTGCTGTACTAGTAAGTCAGATTTTCAAAAATCATATTTCTACATGTATAAATGTATTCAATGAACACTGTCTAAACAAACTACTATATATATATATATATAAATTAAAATGAAATAAACCCAACGGCTATCTATGACAAGATCATCAAATTTATAATTTTCTAGAATCGTACAAGAAAGAAAGAATTCTTCATTGCAGAAGACCAGCATGTCAACCACAGAATGCATAAATTACAGGTATATTACAACAATACACAAATGTAATGCGCAGATATTTAAAAAAGATACAAACCAACATTCCAACTAGCTTAGTTCTAAATATTCATGTTACAATGTAATTGGCAAATATAATGAGCTGATATTTACCTGGTAATTTCTTTTCTGCAAAAAATTGTTTTATTGCCTGTAATATAACAAAATAAAAATGATTGATTTTGATGAGCCTCGATATCAATATATACTGAAAGGACTACTTCTACAGTGTTGTTCCATAACAACTTGCTATTTAATGTCCTCTTTTAGAAGCTGTTGAGTTAAAATTTAGACTTTGTCATTTTTAAGCACAAAAAAGGCTTTGAAATTGGTTGTTAACAATGGGAAGAATGCCTTTCTATATGCTTGACAGGAAACTTTTTGTTGATTTAGAAAATGAGTAGATACATAAACACTACTGGTATTAATCAAATATTTCCTACCCAACTATCCAATATAATCCTATTAACATGCTGAAGTCTGTCAAAATTCCCTACCCAATCATTCAATAGAATCCTATAAACAATTTATTTTTTACCTTTTTGACTAGAAAAAAAATGTATAGAAAACAAAGATTACCATATTTTATGACTTTTGTCTTTTGTTTAAATATTTAAATACATGGCAGTGCATAGAGCCATAGCTTAAATGAATACATACATCAGCTAGATGTTTATACTGTTCATAATTAGGATGATAATGTACAGTGTACATGTATCTTACCTCGTCTATCTGCAGAAGTGTACTTTGTAGTTGTAGAGAAATAGTGGTATTTAAGGGTTGTTTGGCAATATCTCTCAGTCTCTGTTTGGTTTCTTCTTCCTTTCCATAAATCTTTGCTAATACTAGTAATGACTTCTCTATTTCTGTCATGGACTCCTTGTATGTATCATTTGGGATCCTCCCTTCTTTAGCATGTGCTAAAGATTCATTCCTTATTTTCACAAGGTTATCAAGGGCATTCCTTTGAACAGAGCCATTTGGCACCATGTTAGTCAAGCTAACCAGAAGAAGTCTAGCTAGAGTGAAGTCAAGGCTTTGTAGACAGAGGTTAGGATTGACAGGACAACAGCAGTGTGGAGCCGATTTACTGCTAGGGTTATGTCCTGATAACTTTTCACCACCTGGATCAAAGAGGATGTCCAGTTGTTGCTGCTGAAGTACTCTACTGCCACTCACTGTACGCATATATGATGGACACTGACAACATGGATATCGATTGTAACACATGTGGTAGATTACATGTGCATTTATTTCAATGAACCTCTGAAATTTTATGCCTTGATTTGTCAGCGAGAACTCAAGAAGATGTAAAAATGAGTCTTTTGTTTCATCCACAATTACTGTTGAATGGCGGTAAAAGTTTTCCTGTTCCTGTGTTGTCATGATTAATAGCTTCTTATACTAAAATAAAATAAAAAACATAAATGATAACACAGGAATTCGTAATATTTATAAGCTATCATCAGATCATGGAGTATTATCAGGGTTCACACCAGGAATTTTGGAAAGCACTGAGGTGTTGTGGGTTCAGTTTTGCATGTCGTGTCATACATTTCGAGCATCTTGTGCAGTTTTTGTGTGTTTTCTCTGAAAGCGGGGTAAGTTTGTTGAATTTAATAATGAGATAGTACTAGTACTAATATTTTTCTGAATTTATGTTTATTTAAATATAATTTAATTTGCTTTGTAAGCTGAAATCTGATTGGAAAATTCAAATGAAGAAACCCATATTATACCATATAACGTACGTTGGTAACAAGCACTATTCTTACACCATTAAAATTCAAATAGTTCTATGACGTTGTTGCTGTTTTTAACATTAAAATTGTCAAGATTTATAGATTAAATAAAATTATAAGGAATAATTTTTCTTCAAATTTCTGAATAGGTTATACGATATAATACGGTTTGGGTGTGTTTACACCATTCATTCGCATTTTGTTATGTGTGAACAGACCCAAACCATATTATATCGTATAACCTCTTCAGAAAGTATTCCTTAATTAATAATGACATACATTACAGAAAATAACGGATATAAATATACAAAGCTACTATTAACATTGGCACTGTAGCAATGCGCCACGTACATTTTGCACCATCTTGCCACCCTCATTTCATTTTTTTATAACTCATTCATTATTTTTAATTACCTACATTTTTTTATTTACATGATTTAGTTTAGTGTGTTATGCAACATTTGGATTTAGTTAAGTGTATAATTCAACAAACAATTCATATAATTCATGTTTTAGTTCAACACAATGACAAGTTCTGTAACTAATCTTTCACAAATAACTGGGTCGGATTTAATTTGGTTTCTCATTTAATAGAGTATTAATTTCAATTACTTTCTGCAAAATTTCAATAAAGGGGGTCGAGATTTATATACTAATTCTTTACTTTTGTTAAAAATATATTTAAAATGTTTTTGACAAAATACTACACCAAGATACAAAATACAAGTATACTGCATAATAAGGCACTAATGTAGGGGAAGCAACTCTAGACTGGTATACAGGTCAGAGCGTTTTCTGTCCAAATTTATCAGCGTACATTTCAATGCAGATTTATGCATATGGACCACATTTGAATTTTTATAACATATAGTTTAATAATCAAAATTATTATATGACTAACATTCATCTTAATTTCGATTGGCCCAGTGTATCGTGAAAAGTATTATGCAGACAGTGTGTTAACCTCAAAGTAGATAAAAATAGACTGATATAAAAGGTTTGACTTTTGAGTAGCTTAAAATAGAATATTTTTCACTTTTCAGTAGTTAAAAATAGAATTCAACAATGGAGAAACAAACAGTAATTTGATTGGTTGAATTAAAAACATCAGCCAATCAAAATCATTCTTTTAAAACATTATATTTGTTGACATTGGTTCAAAATGGCTGCTGAGCAGTAGACATGTTTTGCAACTGTCAAAAAACAGGAACTGTGTTTGCCAATTTTTCATAATTGCTTTAATATTACAATAAATTTTAATTGGAAAATGTGAATATTTCAATTTAAAATGTGATAGCTTACTGTTGTTATTGTTGAAATAAATTATTATTACCTATTTTTATTAAAGAATTTTAGTGTATAGTAAAAATAGTCATATAATAAACATTCATTGACTTTTATATAGGTTAATACCTGGTTTTATCAAACCTCAAAAATAATATCCACACAAGCCGTTGGCTCGGTGGATATAATTTTTTCAGGGTTGATAAAACCAGGTATTAACCTATATCAAAGTCAATAAATGTATATTATAACAAAGTTCCTGGCAATAAATTTTGTTACGCCTGACGCGGGTTTGGTCTATTCAAGACTCATCAGAGGCGCTCTATCCAAAAAAATTGAAAATGCCAAAAAACACTATATCACTATATAAATATGCCGAACGGAAACCAAATTATGACTAGGCTGGGGTAAGAAGAATCTTAGGGTTTTCTTCAAAACAAAAGTGCTAATTTCTGCTCAAATGACAGAAACAACAGAATTAAAATTTACAATAAGGTAAGTCCAAAATTTGTACTGAAAGTCACAAATCACCTCGACCACCATTTGCAAATTTTTTGTGGGGAAACTTAAGGATTAAAGAGTAAACTCCAAAATAACAAAACCCACATAAAATGAAGGAAATGAAGGAAACCTTTAACAACAACTTAATTTGTCTTAAAATGTTTGCTTTACAAGTGTAGAGACAAGAAATCAGTCTGGTTAGTTATACTAGTAGAATGAATGAATCTAACGGTAAACTTGCAATTTGGTCTGGCGATCACCAATCTCATGATTATGTTTACACCTGTAAAGGTAAACATTACCTAAGGAATTAATTAACAAAAGGTACTGCCCACAGCTTTAATCTGTTGAATAAACAATACACCAGCAATAGTGACAAGTGTCACTGTTTGGCTAGCACCGAGGCACAAAATTAAAACACAGCGGTAGATCAGATAGCACTGGGTCAAGAAAATAAAGCACCACACTACCAAGGTGCTAAAAGGGCCTTTGGAGAACACTGTGGTCATATCAAATTTATGCATTTTAACATGCATAGACAAGCGTCCACTTCATGTATCGCCATATTTAACTTAAAAAAAGCTGACTTGTTTAATTTTCCACTTTTTCTTTTATTTTGCACCCTCTGCCCTAATTTTTTTTAATAAACAGATAAAGAAGAACTTCGATAACTTGAACGCGCTGGGGTCACCAAAAATAGTTTGAGCTATCGGTAGTTCGAGCCCCCGAAGTTGTACATCATCCGGAAATCTATATGTTCCGTACCTTCAGTTTTTGATTTTAGGTCGCTCGTTAATTTCCTTCTACTTCTACACTTTAATTGGCTGCATTCAGCAAGTTTAAGATTCTGCCAATGCTTGCACAGCGCATGAGAGGAAGAATAAAATATATTAAAACGTTTTTTTTATTAAGATAAAAAGGAGACTTGTGATCAGTGTTGTATTGCTGACACAGCTGACTTGAATGACTCCAGTGAATCATTCATGACAGTGTCCAGTGGCAGGCTGTTCCAGTTTCTTATTGTTCTAGGAAAGAAAGATTGTTGTCGGAGTTGCAGTCGTGTTTGTGGTAGTTGGAAGCTACACGCGGAATGGTTGTTTTGGGAACTAACATTCGTTTTAAATGTATGTTGATGTTTATTTCATGAATTATGACACGAATAAAGTTATTTTAGCATTATAATTTGAAATTTCATCATCAGTTATTATTCACTTCGTTGATTGCATAAAAAACCAGTTTGTGAAAGGTATATTGGTCATTGCGGTTAATTTAAGTAAATAATTTCCACGATTTTGCTGACACGTATTTTTTTTATAAATTATTTAAGCAAATGATATTTTAAATCAATTAAAGCACAAATGTTAACAGAAGTCGTATTATTCGAAAGGTTTCGTTTTGATTTGATAATCTGCTTGGTACCGTTAATATGTTTAACTACAAAACAATTAACGTCTATTTGCATGTTAAAAATAATCACCATGCATGCTATTTTGTTTAAATTGACATACCTGTACTAATTTTTATGGCCTCTGTTATCAACGTTCTTTGTACAGAAGTTAATGACTTTGCACCGAGGCTTACAATTTTAGTTCGAGTTATTGATGGTGACTTTCATGAATTTACTATCAGATGGACTTATAAACGAGTTTGAGATTCAGAGACTGTAATAAAAGAAAGTCTGGCCTTACCTGATGAAAATGGGACGAAAAAAGGAAATATCGATCGTCATTTTTCTGATTATGTAATCACACATTAAGTAACGGATTTGAAATGACGGAAATTTTTATGCATCCAATAACTTACTTATGTTGAAAAGGCTGAAAAGACGTGTACAATATGCATCGAGATGCATTAGGAGTATCCTTGCATGTGACCACTGCAAGTTATATTGTATAATACAGGTTGCTCTGTCTAAATTAGCCAATCAGATTTCATCTTGGAAAGCAAATTATATTATTTAAAGTTAATGCATTTAATAAACTTACAAGTATAACTTGAATAAACAATGTTCTGCTCGCATAGTGTTTTTAAAACACTATTAGGCCACACCAAATAAATTTCTTGTTCTACGGACAAGACCGCACATATTTTATCGAATTAGAAATAATAATAATAATACAAATTCCGCTCTCCGCTCTCCGCTCCCGGAAAGTTGTCCGGATTTCTTTTATATTTTTTCCTCTTTTTAATCGTAATCCTGTGAGCGCTTAATATGTTACCACATGAATGTCTTATTGCATCACAAACAAAAACATTTATGTATTTGAAAAAGGAAACCACAAGAAACAACAATGTCGTTTAAGTAGTGTAGATATTTGTCGTAAAGAGAGGCATGGTTGTCCAAAACACGGCGATTTATTTCAGTGGTGGTGCGTAAGCACAGCTTTTTCAAATATGTGTCGAAATCAAAGATTTCAAAGTTAGCGCCGACATAATAAACTAAATGAGGATAAGGGAACATTTGAATCAAAAATTTGATATAAAAGTGCCTGAGTAATATTTGTATTTAAAGTAGATATGCTGTTGGAGCAGGATTGCCAGATGACCAAAAAACTTAATTCTACTGAAACTTTGAAATTTTTGGTTGCATGGTGAACTTGTAGCCTCAATAATAATGCATCCTCACAAGTCAGAGTTTCTGTGTCCACATGTGTCCACGAACCCCTGACAAACTTTGCTAGAAAATTCCCGGGCTAGAAGATTTTCATATGACGTCAATCCTTAAAAATATCAAATAATGAAATTGCTTGAAAGAAGCAAGTGTTTGGCAGTAGTCATTCTTACTCATTCTGGAGTGTGAAGAAAACGTAACGCAACTAAATAATAACGCGTAAATAACAAACTATTAACACTACTGTACAAAATACACTAATTTTAACATGGTCTATTCAACACATCCGTTTGGTTTATTTACAATCGACATCGGGATATCCCCTAACCAAGTCGTGAATGAAAGCGAGCATTTGATTGGCTACATATAGGTATGATGTAGCCAATCAAAATAGTGACTTCTAGCCCGGGAATTTCCAAGCTAAGTTTGTCAGGAGTTCGTGGACACATGTGGACATGTGACTTGTGAAGATTTTATAATGTTGCTCCTTCGATTTTTTGTTTTCTCCACCGAGATAAATGTTTGACCACAGAAACTACAATGTTGTAGCTTATTAAGTTTGTTGACATTGTTGCAAGGGTTGTGATATGTCCAACATTAAAAAATAGAATGAAATTACTGGTAATGGTTAAGTTCAGTGTTATTTTTGGAAAAGTTTAAGTAATTTTTATTTGGAATCAACATATAACTGTTTGAATTTGTTGTTGTCTTATTGACATTTTTCATATCACTGCTTGGATACCATGTATCGATAATTTTGGATTGTCTTTAGCTGTTCGATCAAAAGGGAAAGTCTCACTAAATGGGAACATTACAGCAAACACAATGAATGGGATATATCTTATTTTATGACATTTTAAAATTCATTGATCTAGAAATCTTCTTCAATAAATGATGAACAGTGTAGTCAGTTGTACATTTTATATAAGGTATAAAAAAAATTGCATTTGTTTTTGCAAATGAAGATACGACGGGCATTCTTTTGCTTCCAGGTGTCTCTAATGCTTTGAAAGTTATATATGAAGTATCTTGGATATTACCTACAATACTGAATTGTTTAAAACTTTGAATGATGAACCCATAATTACAAAATATAATTCATTTATTCATAATCATTTACATGCTTTTGTTAACTTCAGGTAAGCATCTACATGTAGTATGCCCAATTATGAAAGAACATCACAATGAAACTGAATATGTTGTGAATATATACATTCATAAAAGTACATTTTCTTATTAAAAAAAAATAAAAATATAAAAAAGTTATCGCTCGCTCCAAATTTTTCTGTTCGCCTATGATTTTTTGAAAATCAAAATAATAATATTAAAATTATTATTTCGCTCATTCGCCCCATTTTAAAATGACAAAAATCCGAAGAACAAGAAATTAAATTGGTGTGGCCTTACTATATACAATCACGATCTTATAAAATAAATAACAAACTAATAGCCTATTGAATACTCTTTTTTTAATTTTAGATTTCTTTTTATCATCATTCATTCAATCTTGTCGATAATCATGATAATGGTTATTGGAATAATTTAACCCAACCTAGCGACCAGTTCTGACAGTAACACTGCTCAAGAGTTTAACAAACCACAAAACAGTGCATGGTATCACACGGGGAACATGACAAGAATGAAACATTTGTTTGATTGTTTTAATGGTGGTTAACACCAATTTCAGCAATTTTTCAGCTACTACTATATCATGGTGACCAATATTGGGAGAGGAAGCCAGAGTACACAGAGAAACCCCTGACCTAGAACTGGCCAGACTTGTCAATTAAGATTGGAGTCAAGTACACCTTGCCTGCAGTAAGAATCAAACCCACAATCTCAGTGTTGACAGACCGTCATCAATGGTAGAAGAACTACCTTAACCCAGGGATACATGTACGATTTTTTTATGGTGACTACTGGACTCATCACTTTTGAGAATGGTGAGTCCCAAAAAATTGTCATGATGCCCACATATTGCAGACGGGTCCAACTACTAGTACATGTGTTTGCATACAACCACTTTCTTCGATGACCAATCCAGTCAATATCTTTTAACAAAATGATACAATATGACCTATGGCTTGATATTCTCTATTAGTACTTAGTTGAGCTTGTCAGTCTTCTGGAGTATTATTAAACAGCAATCGTTACTTGAAACATGCTAATATAAAAATTTCCCTATTCAAGAGTGACTAGCATATCTCAACTACTAATATGTGGAAAAATTTTTCTTTAATTCTTCTCTCTCCCCCTCTCCAAATAACATTGTTTTGTTTAGAAAATGATCTAATTTACCTAGACTAAGAGTGTATCTCATAAAGTAAATAAGAATTAATTATTCATAATTCAGAAATTTAAACAATCAATTAAGAAATAAAACACATTTGAACTTACAATTGCTACACTGAAGCCTTTTAAAAAGGCTTTTTTTCAATTCACATCTTAGTGTACATGTATATCAGATATTAAAATCATTGAAAGTTAATTTAAGTAACTAATAAAAAGTTCATACTGAAATATACATATTTTGTACCACTCATAAATTAAATTCCAAAAATCGTAGACTAAACTTTTTAATGCAAGGTTCAGACGGGTTTAACTTCTGTAACCACAAGTGTATTGCCAACGTTTAATTTAAACCACATTTATATAGAGTGATCACCAACACCGACACTATTATTGTTTAATAAGCAACCTAATTAAAAAATATTTTAAGGCTGAGTGATTGTTACCTGTGGAGAATCTGCTTAAACATGTAAATATTGATCACTATATCAGTATTTGTGAGATTGTCATCACTAATCCGAGACAGAATGGACAAGACAGAAATACTGTGTATGATCACTGAAAGGAGCGCGTACTGGGATAGTTAAATGTTGAAAAGGCATGTCCAGAACTAAAACACGCTTACAATATGCATCCACACATGTAAACGCATTCAACATGTTCAAGGATCCCTGTTAACCACTCTGCCACTGTGACCCAAAAGAACGAAAGACGAAAACCCTGACCAAATGTACCTAACAATATGTCCAAATATCCCAGATGTTTTTTTTTATTTTAAATACCAGAATAGCAACATAACAGTTTGTTGTCCCATGACATGTATATTTTTAACTTTATTTGATTTAATATTTTATTTTTAAGCAAATTACTCCATACTCCAAGAATAATTAAATCGCACCTCAAACCAACAGTCGGTTATTAGCAACAAACCCAGGGTTCACCAGAAAAAAAATTCAAGGGTGGAGGAACCGTACTCATCAGACATGTTAATTCCCTAATACCAACTGAATGCAAAAAATAAATATATAAATATTCACCATGTTTTTATTTTTTTTATCCAGCATCCTTAGATGGTAAATGTTCAGCATATATTATTCAATAAATTAATTTCTTTCCATATTTGCACATAGATTAATTAATTAAAGAGCTTACAAAACTTGCCCTACACCTTATTTTGTGTTTCCTTGCAGTGAACCTCGAGTCAAACAACGATAATGTGTCTGAATATACCATGTCTTACCCTACTAGTTAAAACAGGTTCAGTATTGATAAAATCATGAAATGATAGGTTTAACAAGGGAGATAATTCTATTAAAAAAATCACAACCTGTACTACTTTTTACAAGTTATTTAATTTTCAATAATCGAACAATTTGTCATTGATTTTCTTTCATCACTAACATGTACACCATATACTTAAGTGCATCAAACATGTCATAAAAATATATACTGCGTCAACACCCCGGACTACTCTGTAACTGTACGAGTGTTTTTCGCCGTATCATGAGTCATGACGCCTGGTGTGCTTGGACTGTGTGACTCTTAGGTTTCTTTTTCAACGTAAGAAAAAAAATAACGTGATCCGTAACTACAATATAAATTATACCTTACTGTATCTAAACAGTGTCTTGTCAATGTGACACACTACCAACTGAAAAACTTCTACGATTTTCTGTTACAGGAAGTTTCCATCGTCAGATCGTACACAGAAGGATATTATTTGACTTTTTTGAGTTCCTTAGTTTGAAATTGAAATAAGGGGAGCTGAAAACTTTGAAACTTTTAAAGTAAAAGTATCAGAATACTTTATTAAGCTTCAAAATGCAGGTACACAAACTGTCTTGTAAACATTCTTGCCATTATCAAACATATTTATATACATGTAATTTCTTTTATTATTGTTATTGTACTGTTTATTGTATATGCAATTAGTCTGTAACATCATATACTGTGTGTGTGTGTGTGTTTTTTATGTGAAGGCCTCTAGTGAGATTAACATTGTATTGTTAAATGAGTTACCTTCGTTAAATAAAGAATTTATTTTTACTATTATTATTATTATTGGTCACGTGATCAAACATCCAGGGGAAGGGGAGACCCTAATCTGCGGAAGGGTGGAAAACCCGGCAGGGTTTTTCGGTATGTTTTTGCCTATAACTTTCGAATGGATAAGCATATTGATGTAATTTAAACGGATTCTGAAAGATGATAACAATTTCTACATAATAAATATAAAATAGTTTAAATTATCTTGATTTAAATTATTTAAACATTGACCGGAAGGGTTTTTACTCTACTAAAATTGAATGCGATTTTTCAAATTTGGACTCAATATGTAAAAACATGCAAATCTCCGGTCAAAATTGATTAATATATTCCTCTAGTAAATTTTATAGCAAATCATTTGATATATAACTCAATTTTATTCATGAAAGGGAAATTTGTCAAAAGTTGACCGGAAGGGTGGTCGGTTGGTGTATTGCGTACAGTAAAATTTAAACTTTGGACTAAAGTTGTAAAAACATGCAATACTCCGGTCAAAATTGGTTAACAGATTCCTCTAGTAAATTTTAAAGCAAATCCATTGATATATAACTTAATTTTATGTATGAAACGGAAAGTTGTCAAAAGTTGACCGGAAGGGTAGTCCGTTTGAGTATTGCGTACAGTGAAATTTCAAGTTTAGACTCAATTTGTAAAAACATGCAATACTCCGGTCAAAATTAGTTAATATATTCCTCTAGTAAATTTTATAGCAAATCCTTTGATATATAACTCAGTTGTATTCATAAAAAGGAAAATTGTGCTTTATGTAATATGAATGTTATTGAAGATGAGTATCATTTTGTTTTAGTATGTCCAACTTACAGATCTTTAAGAAAACTTTATTTACCAATATACTATTGTTCGTGGCCAAATCGTCAGAAACTGTATAAATTGTTAAAATGTTCTGACAAAAAACTCACAACTTAAGGTTCAGTCACACTACACCGCATAGCGTTAACGGACGCCAAACGCAAAGAAAAATGCGGCTGAAAGTTATCCGGTGATGAAAAGCATTTCCCGCTGCTGCTGCTCGCTGCTCTCATGATCGCTGTACAGGGCGCATAAAACGTGCAAAACGCACTATGACCGAACGATCAACGCACATATACTGGATGAACGACGTACAGTTAACAGACTTCAACGTACTAGTAACGGATTTGTACCGCACAAAACGTACACGCAGCGCATGAAGAACTGACAAAACGTTCTTTGAACTTTTAACTCGTTTAACTTACGTTACATCCGCTGCATGTCCGTTAGTAGTCCGGCCGTAAATCAGGTCCACCGGGCAAGAACGGACTCGAACCGGACAAGTCCAGAATAAGGAACGTACGAGTAACGAACAAAACGCATACCAGCGCATGGTTACCGTACATCTGACGGACAACTTTATCCGGTGCTGTACGTTTCAAATTTTGAACATGTTCAAAACTTTCCACCGAACGGTACGAACACCGCTGGACATCGCCGGACAAGAAGCGCAAACGCCGCATGATCAACGGAAAAGAAACGCATACGAACGGACATGGACGGATTGAAAATTTTGTTATGCGTTGGACGTCCGTTAACGCTATACGGTGTAGTGTGACTTAAGCTATAAGTATGTATGTTTATAAATTCGGCATGGAAACTTAGGTCTCAATGTATATTAACTAGCTAGTTTGAATTTGTTCTCTGTAATCCGTTGTTTGACACTATGTATTTATTATTGTCTGCTATAGCATGTATGAGCTTTTTGCAATAAATCATTTATTCATTCAATAATTATGTTTTCTTTATGGTGATTGTAAATCGACTGATTAGCTCAATATTAGGCACCATGATTGGTTTAATAAAATTGTCTTGTCTTGTCTCAGGTAGATGGCTTATTGAAAAATATCCGGGAATGTATGATCCTTATTAGAGAATAACTAATAATCTTTCAGAAAGTATGAATGCTGTTTTAAAAAGAGAAAACGATTGGAAAGAACTTCCTGTAGATCTTTTAGCCTTAGAATTTTATAACATACAAAACTTTGAAAATTTTGAAATATTAAGAGGCCGGTCTGGAGTTGGTAACTTTCACGTGAAAAAAAAGAGTTTAACAGGGCTTTTATCGAACCATCTGATTGTATTTTTCATAAAAGAATAGTTTGTCCCGACGAAATCATTGAATATATAAAAAGTGAGAAGCCTGTGTCATCAAAAGGAGAACTATTAATTAATTATGACGAAATTAACGAAACAACAGTAAGTCAACAGGTAATAAACAAACTGCCAGATGACACGGTATTTGACGAGACTAATGAACACTCTAATCAACCTGTAATTCAATTTCCTGCCTTTGATGTTAATTGGTAAGAAAAGTTTAGCTCGTTTTATTATTGACAATAATTTAATAACTTTAGTTCCTCAACAATTGACATTTATTGTCACGGTAGAAAGGGAGAATAATGTGTTATACTATTTCCGAAAGTAACATGTCTGTGCGAATCCACTACTACATGTTATTTCATATCAGTAAAATTATGTTTGTTTTAATTGGATAAAACAAGGTCAGCTGGTATTAGTTAATTTGCAGTACTTTGACGTGAGGGTATTATCACGCCGTGATAACGCCCACACGTTATCACGTCGTGGTATTGCCCTCTCCAGTTACAAGCAACATAAAACTGTTTCTTTTTTAATTTATAAAAAAATATATGTACATGTACAACCCAAATGAGGAAAAAATGCCATAAAGTTTAAAAAACTAACTGTGTATTGCCTAAAAATGCCAAACAATGATATATAATGAGGCCAAACATTCAAATCATACAGCAAGCAGCTACACATACATAATACAGTCTTAAACACATAGTTTCTTAATTCTTCAATAAAATAAATGTAATAGTTGCTTATATAGCTGGCGTTGTCATGATACTTGACAGCACTAGGGAGAGTTTTATTGCCTTTAACATTGATAATGCCCTCGCCTTTGGCTCGGGCATTATCAATGTTTCAGGCAATACCACTCTCCCTTGTGCAGTCAAGATATCATGACAATGCCCTCTATATAAGCAACTATTGTATAATTACCACATTTTGGCGGCAAAGATGAGCATAGGATTAGAACCAGTAGAAAAAAAACAGCGTTATTAATTTAAGGGCATTGTCTAAAAAGTGTAAAAAGAAAATTGAAAATAATGTCAGATTCTACAACATTACCTTAGGTGGGAATTTGTAAACAACATCATAAACAATCAATATTAACTAACGAACCTTTATGTTCAAACATAATCATAATAATTCATTATAGACACTCATATTTCATACTTGGAAGGATTTATAGTTTATTGTTTGGAATTAGTAAAGCATTCTGAGACTGAGAAGACTTTATAAGAGGACCATATTTATTACATATCTGATAAATGCAAGTTTACTGAGATGTAGTTGTGTGTGTTGATTTGTTTATAAACTCAGTTTCACAAATTTGTGAGTTAATTTAAGATCTAGAGTTGTCTACCTTCTGACCTTAAAAACATGTATTTGTTAATAATAATTCATTTAATTAATTGTGTTTAAAGATGATAATTTAGAAGATATATAATTTATATTGCGAACTGTCAGATATGACGATTTCATTATAGTTATTGGAAATATTATTTTGAAAATATATTGTATTGATAAGACCTTGTATATTGCATATGATTCAGTGGTTGCATGCAATATATTGTTATTTTTGTATAATTTAAATCAATCTGCAGATGTAAGACCACGACGATAGGTCAAAGTGCGGAAACGCGCTATGCATGAGGGGTACTGAAGTAAGCCAACTCTTTACATCGAAGCAGCCCGGCATCTAGTAGGACATATGATGCCGTGTTCTTCGACAAGCCCTGAAGACAGGATTTCGCACTGAAAGGGGGGAGGGGGGTAACCTGGTAATTTTTAGGGTGGGGATGTGCCAAGTTTTTATTTGAATTCAATACCTATATGTACATAAAATTTCCAATTTTCATGACCCATATATATATAAAATGAGTAATTTACTTACTTACTTGATTGATTGCTTACTTACTTACTTACTTGATTGCTTGCTTACTTACTTACTTGTATGCTTGATTGCTTAAATACTTATTTGAATGCTTGCTTACTTACTTACTTACTTGATTGCTTGCTTACTTACTTACTTACTTACTTGAATGCGTGCTTGCTTACTCACTTGAATGCTTGCTTGCTTACTTACTTATTTGAATGCTTGCTTACTTACTTACTTGATTGCTTGCTTACTTACTTACCTACTTGAATACGTGCTTGCTTACTTACTTGAATGCTTGCTTACTTACTTACTTTATTGCTTGCTTACTTACTTACTTGATTGCTTGCTTACTTACTTGCTTACTTACTTGATAGCTTACTTACTTACTTGAATGCTTGCCTACTTACTTACTTACTTGATTGCTTGCTTACTTACTTACTTACTTGATTGCTTGCTTACTTACTTACTTAGTTGATTGCTTGCTTGCTTACTTACTTACTTGAATGCGTGCTTGCTTACTTACTTGAATGCGTGCTTGCTTACTTGCTTGAATGTTTGCTTGCTTACTTACTTGATTGCTTTCTTACTTACTTACTTGATTGCTTGCTAACTTACTTCCCTACTTGAATACGTGCTTGCTTACTTACTTATTTGAATGCTTGCTTACTTACTTAATTGAATGCTTGCTTACTTACTTACTTGATTGCTTACTTACTTACTTACTTGATTGCTTGCTTACTTACTTGAATGCGTGCTTGCTTACTTACTTGATTGCTTGCTTACTTACATACTTACTTGATTTCTTGCTTACTTACTTACTTACTTGAATACGTGCTTGCTTACTTACTTATTTGAATGCTTGCTTACTTTCTTACTTGATTGCTTGCTTACTTACTTACCTACTTGAATACGTGCTTGCTTACCTACTTATTTGAATGCTTGCTTACTTACTTACTTGAATGCTTGCTTACTTACTTACTTACTTGATTGCTTGCTTACTTACTTACTTACTTGAATGCTTGCTTGCTTGCTTAATTACTTGAATACTTGCTTACTTACTTACTTAAATGCTTGCTTACTTACTTACCTACTTGATTTCTTGCTTACTTACTTACTTACTTGAATGCTTGCTTGCTTGCTTAATTACTTGAATACTTGCTTACTTACTTACTTGATTGCTTGCTTGCTTACTTACTTGAATGCGTGCTTGCTAACTTACTTGATTGCTTGCTTACTTACTTACTTTATTGCTTGCTTACTAACTAACTTACTTGAATGCGTGCTTGCTAACTTACTTGATTGCTTGCTTACTTACTTACTTATTGCTTGCTTACTTACATACTTGAATGCTAGCTTACTTACTTACTTTATTGTTTGCTTACTTACATACTTGAATGCTTGCTTGCTTACTTACTTGATTGCTTGCTTACTAACTTACTTACTTGATTGCTTGCTTGCTTACTTACTTACTTGAATGTGTGCTTGCTTACTTACTTACTTGAATGCGCGCTTGCTTACTTACTTACTTGATTGTTTGCTTACTTACTTACGTACTTGAATACGTGCTTGCTTACTTACTTACCTGATTGCTTGCTTACTTACTTACTTACTTGAATGCGTGCTTGCTTGCTTACTTACTTGATTGCTTTCTTGCTTACTTAGTTGAATGCTTGCTTGCTTACTTACTTACTTACTTGCTTACTTGATTGCTTGCTTGCTTACTTACTTGCTTACTTTATTGCTTGCTTGCTTGCTTACTTACTTACTTACTTGATTGCTTTCTTGCTTACTTACTTACTTACTTACTTGGTTACTAACTTACTTACTGGCTGTCTTACTTGCTGGCTTGCTTCCTTCCTTCCTTCGTTTATTTATAAAATACTTTACTATTTACAGATGTTTTTAAATCAGTGCGTGTTCGCATATTTCTTTCATATGTGTACTATAGTAACATTTATAACCCTCACCAAACAAACATGCATTTACATAAGGGAGGTATTAATTGTTCATGATTGCATGTGTAACTCCGATGCCACATAGCATGTATTATAATTAGTTAAAATTGTAGTAATGAACAAATATGTTCTAATTATTTGCCTATATATTTGTAGTATTTTCCCCCCAACGAAAGGGTCTCCCTAATCCGCCATTTGGGGACGCGTTGGGCTGCTCTGTCGGTGAAACACTGCAAACCGTCTCAGTATGGTCCCAGTACTTCATGTAACACGCATAAAATCATATATTCGTGTTTAAACAAAAGAATTCCTGGAATCCTAAATATTCAATATTCGGATCAGATTAAACAACACGCCAGCATTCTAAAAGATCAGCAAAACGCTTATATTCACTCGTTTGTTACTTTTTTTTTGAAGAGTAAGATCATTATTGAGATAAGAGTGTAAGATGACTAATAAGTTATAATTTAGTAAGGTGCGCTCATGTGGGTGCGCTAAGTAAAAAAGGTTATGAAGTAGTACAACTGCATGTAAGTCATATGTGTATAACTTAGCACTTAGTGAACTTATTTCCAATTGTGAGCAATTAATAAACATGCTGTATATCAAAATTAAGAACATATTTTAACATTTTAGTCAATTATATATCAAGATATCCCGTGTTTGAATTACCACATTGAATGAAACATGCTTTACACAATCCTAACTGAAATGTAACGACATTCGTAATACAAGCAAGATGACTAATGACAATATTTACCCTTTAACCAAATCTATCTAACTTTATTATATATTAAATGATTCAATAGATGTATCCTAAAGCAATTTAAAAACCTTTCAAATACAGACATATAAGATACTATACTTTATTGCTCACATTGTCTGTGTACTTTATGTTATTATTACTTGAATAAAAGAATCAAATATTTTGGAATTCGTAGTACTACTTAAGACACAACAAAACTTGTCATGCATATGACATTCGTATCGATAACAAACAAAACACACTAACGTGTCATTATTTTGGCATTTAAAACATATTCTGGTCTTATCACGATTTTTAATTGTTGAAGCGTTGTAAAGATCTACTAATTCGGAATGGCGATATACTAGATATAGAGGTAGACAATTTAAAATGGTGGTTAAAGAGGGAGGGGCAACAATGTCTTAAAACATTTCTGCACTTTTTGTAAGAAGAGAATAATTAGTTGCGCAGCTATTTCACAATGGGTATCAAAACATTACGAGTGTAGGACAAAATCCCCCCGGACAAAATCCCTTCCGTGTAATTTAAGATAGGCGGACACAATCCCCTTTTGTAAAATTTTCAAGGCGGACGAAATTCCTCCCGAATCTGATACCACCAAGAGCTATCTAGCCGTACACACAACACAAACTAATCTGAACAAAGGATGGTCTTAGGTGTTCCGGACGGGAAATCATATCATGATAACAGTTGTCTTGCTACTCATAGTAAAAATCATTTTTTTAATAATTAACAATTCTTTGTTTAAGAAAATTTAAAAATAATCAAAAGGAACATATTACTATATATAAGAGTGTGTCGTTTCCTAGCATCTACAATAATGTGTTCATGATATAAAAACATTTAAAAACGAGACATGCAGCACACAAGCGCAATAATTGCAGGAAATGAGAAAATGAAGACTTTTTCCAAATGTGTGATTGTAGATTAAGTTTGTTTGTTTGTTTGTTTATTGAATGATGTTAACCGTAACTTTCAACAATTTTTCAGCTATATAATGGCGTCCAATTTGTATTGGGGGAGGAAGCCGGAGTACCTGTATATAATGTTCTTGTCACACTATAGTGCACAGTCTTGATCACTGCACTACACAGCTAAGTTATTGCTTTCATGGAGTCAAAACAAATGCAATTAATCAATGAATCAATAACGAGTTATTGCCTCTTATTTACTAGTACTTATATATGTAAGGGTAAAGCATGAAATAAAGACATTTCACTTTTTACTCTTATAAAGAATCATGACTCAGACCTGACAAATCTGTCATGTGGGCTTTTCTGTTGGTTTCCAATATAACGGTAGAGCAAGAAATAACGACACTCAGCTCCAGGAATTCGACCCTCATATCCTGGTATTGCAGGCCAGACCTCTAACCAAGTGAGCGACTCCATTTGCTTAGATTATTTTGACTGGCTATATACCTTACAGCTGCTAGAACACAGATAGGCCTCCTGTTACATATATTATATAGAACTGTGATTAGGACAATAAACATCAGTTTATTATTATATTTAGTTTTCCACTCAAATTATTGAATCCGTTTAATCTGTTGACACATTCTGGTACGCTTTTCATTATTACCTAACTAGTGAGTGAACAGGGACATAACGTGATTTTTTCTAAAACAGTAAACTAAAATTCAATATAAATCAAAACAATAGAAACAAAACAACACAAAATACTAAATATGTAATGTAGTCCTACCGTGTGATGAAGTAGTTTCCACGTGTTAAATTACAATTGACTGATTTTTGTTGATATCACATATACAAGGTTCCACATTAACACATTGGTTAGTTACTGGTGACAAATCTTTGGATTTTAGGTGTTTCCATTTGCTTTACAAAAGTTAAGCATACTTTATATAAATAATATATACGCATAGACCTGATCGTTATGGTATAGTGCATACAACCAGTCTATACAATCATTTAATATATTCTAGTATTTAAAGTTAAATAATGGTTACATGATTGACACGTTTAAATAATAAACCTAATTCTTGTATTTATTCCAATTCCTGTTCATTTCACCACCCCCGTAATATTTTCCCTCTCGTACCTCCCATCCACATTACGCATTTGTGCATACTTTCATCTCATGTTTTTAGAGAAATGTATTTGCATTTTTTAACGGTATAATCGTTTATTTGATTTTTTCTAATTAAAGAGTCAAGAACAATCCAATATTCATATTTCATCACGGATTATAACTATGCCTGGTAACTTTACGAGCTGCATCGGTACAAAGTGCGTATGTTGAACCAAACGAGTCATCTTCTTTTACCGAAGAATGAAGCCCTATATGCAACCAAATAAAAGTCTACCCTACTAATCATGCCTGCGTATGTGTCTCAACGCTAAAAGACTTCCCTACTTATCATGCCTAAGTCTGTGTCTCAGGACTAAAAGACTTCCCTACTAACCACGTTTAAGTCTGTGCCTCAGCCTAAAAGACTTCCCTACTTATCATGCCTTAGTCTGTGTCTCAAGCCTAAAAGACTACACCCTACTAATCATGCCTTAGTCTGTGTCTCAAGCCTAAAAGACTATCCCACTAATCATGCCTAAGTCTGTGTATCAAGCTTAAAAGACTTCCCTATTAATCATGCCTTAGTCCGTGTCTCAAGCCTAAAAGACTACTCTACTAATCATGCCTACGTCTGTGTCTCAAGCCTATAAATAAAATGATATAAACATTTCATATTCAATAAACAACCCACTGTAAACTCATCCGTTGACATAAACTTCACATTAAAAAGCATTGCCTCAAATAAATAAATAAATAAATAAATAAATAAATAAATAAATAAATAAATAAATAAATAATAAATAAATAAATAAATAAATAAATGAATAAATAAATAAATAAATAAATAAATAGAACAAGCAACAAAAAACAATCATCTTACTTTTTCCAAATCCTCAAAGAAGGTTTTTACCAAAGGAGCGTGGCACTCTCCAAACACGTCATCCACTACGGTCCGCGGCTATTCTTTCAGAGTAGTATTTTGACAACATCCCCTCCCCCAAAAGAGAGAGATTTCCATATCGGCCATCCAGTCACGCACTAATCTTTAATAAAGAAAATCATTAAAGTTTTTTATAAAATAATTTACTATGTTATCACTTTTTTCATTTTACTTTTTTCTTATTATTATTTATGACAATAGGTCTTGAACCTTATACATAACAATCGCAGGAACATTATATAATTAGCAATCGAACCAAATTAAATCTTTCACTTGCTCCCCCCTTTTTCCGTTGTCGGCGACAATAACAAAAGATTGAGCAAGAAGTAAGTGAAATATTAAATTATAATTAGATTGTTTAACTAGAATCATATTTCACCTGAGGTATATTCCAATATTGTCACAAACTCCAGAATCAACAACCAAAATATAGTAACTACACTGTGACTTGGTACACGCATTTCAAAAGGAAAGGTGTGTTAAACCAGGTTTTATGGTATGCCAACCCCAGCGCATCTATTACTGTGGTAAGTTAGTTGGTTTGTAAAGTAAAATGGATAGGCATCATATACCACTAGTTTGTAATACTTATATACAACAATCATGGCAGCACACTGGCTGTACACTGAATTCTAAAATTGGGAAAACTATCTGCAACCATATTTTCAAACGATATATAATATATTTTGACAAGAAAGTGGTATCTATAATAAGACGTATTAAAGGCGCAGATGAGGCGTTATTTTTTTGTAACCTTGGTTTATACGCTTTTCCCGAAGAAATGGTGAGGTTTTCAAAAAATAAGTATACTCGTTGCAAGCTCTTGCGTACCTGATGAATTACAATGATTAACTTCAAAATAAAACAGCTTTTCGGATCTGTGTGTATAATAATGCAAACTATTGCTGAATCGTCCAACTGTAAGACATTACGAAAATTTTCAGCTTACACGTGTACTATTATATATAATTATGCTTTTCACTGGATTAACCTTTTTAATCCAATCATTGCTTTGCACGCACTTTCAAGTTAGCCCGAATACATTTTTTATTCATTCGGTTAGTGTCCGAATAATGTCTACTGGTACCAAATAAATCCCTACTGGACAGGCACCTTATTGTTTGCATTTACATGAATACTTAGTATTTTGTTATGATTCACGATTTTTTACCGAATATAATGATTTGTGAATTTCTTTTGTCAATGGAATATGCGCCGAAGATGTAATCCTAAGTCTTTGTCGAGAAAGATTTTTTTTGGCAGTGTTAGCATATTTAATTTTTTTAAATACAATGACCCATATGATTTTTTACTTTTGCTCCGATATTAACTGCATATTTGAATAATAAAGTCGTAAAGTTTCCTCCTTTGTCTAACCAACCCTAGTGTTTCCTTAAATTATATTACTGTTTCAACAGGTTCACCGTATCATATTTGGACCGAGTTTTCGTCCATAAAAAACATGCACTTACCTCTGCTATCGTAGGCGAAAATAACTGGGGTGATCCGACTGGTTACAGCGTAACAACTTACCTGGGGTACATGAATTGTGACCAAAGAAGGTTCCTCCCTGACAACTGTAGTATGTCGTGCAGTGATTAAACAAGTCGTCATAACGTTTTCGGCCATATTGGAGCAGTCTTCTAATCTCTTACAAGGAAGT
Source organism: Limnoperna fortunei (assembly GCA_944474755.1). Classification (NCBI taxonomy): domain Eukaryota; kingdom Metazoa; phylum Mollusca; class Bivalvia; order Mytilida; family Modiolidae; genus Limnoperna; species Limnoperna fortunei. The sequence goes on from OX104124.1 coordinate 65,283,286, forward strand.
GGAACATTGCTAGGCCTATTAATAAAGATATTTTAGTTCATTAATTTTATTATTATTTTCTGTGTTATATACCACATTTATTTATGTTTACTGTGTATGTCGTCGGTGTGTTAGAACAGTTATAAAGAACTTCCATTCATGTTTACCTGTCACGTGACTTGATATAGCTTACTGTGTATGTCGTCTGTGTGTTAGAACAGTTATAAACAACTCACATTAATGTTTACATGTCACGTGACTCGATATTGCTCACTGTGTATGTCATGATAAAGTTACTGTGTATGTCGTCAATGTGTTAGAACAGTTATAAAGAACTTCCATTAATGTTAACATGTCACGTGACTTGATATTGCTTACTGTGTATGTCGTCGGTGTGTTAGAACAGTTATAAACAACTCATATTAATGTTTACATGTCACGTGCCTTGATATACTTTACTGTGTATGTCGTCGGTGTGTTAGAACAGTTATAAACAACTTCCATTGATGTTTACATGTCACGTGACTTGATATTGTGTACTGTGTATGTCGTCGGTGTGTTAGAACAGTTATAAAGAACTTCCATTAATGTTTACATATCACGTGACTTGATATTGTGTACTGTGTATGTCGTCGGTGTGTTAGAACAGTTATAAACACTTTCCATTAATGTTTACATGTCACGTGACTTGATATAGTTTACTGTGTATGTCGTCGGTGTGTTATAACAGTTATAAACAACTCAAATTAATGTTCACATTCACGTGACTTGATATTGCTTACTGTGTATGTTGTCGGTGTGTTAGAACAGTTATAAACAACGTCCATTAATGTTTACATGTCACGTGACTTGATATTGTGTACTGTGTATATCGTCGGTGTGTTAGTGTAGTAGTGTGAATTTTTGTGTTTCATTTATAACCTGAACAGAATTAATAAAATTTTCTAAATTATATATTGTAAGAGTTATATTTTATTTGAAGAGACTATATTTCTTTATTTGAAAATATATTGAATATTCATAAGTATTAATTACTTGTTGATTTCGATTGGTCATTGTTAGTTTGGCGCGAGTTTGGTGAGTTCTTTGTTCAAGACAAAGTAGAATTTGGGCAGGATAGCGATAGAACAGATGTAGATTTACCTGGCTAGTTGTTCTTTGATTACTTCGTTAGATTTACGGACTATTTATCAATAGACGACAATGACAGACGAAGTAAGTTATTTTCACTTCTTTTAATACGATATTTAACACAAATAACAGAAGATTTAGTAAATTACTACCCTTCTCGAAACATCTAGTTTGCATGTTCTTTAGATTAATATTTGTATGAAAGATAAATGATATATTTATTTGCCGCAAAATTTTATTAGGCAAGCAGGTATTTTTCAGTAACATGTAATATAATCGTATTTAGCTCTTTGTGCATAGAAATGGTACATTAAAAGTATTAAAGTATTAAATAGCGATCCATTTTAAATGTGTTTTACTGAATACAATAATATCTTGGGTTAAAATTGATGCAAGATGTTAATCGTCCAATACCATATTTAATGTGTATTACTTATGAGTTCGATATTTATAAGTTGTATTTTTGTTTCAGGACTCGTATATATTTTTGTGTAACACTGTGAGAGGTGCCTGGATTAATCATTCCAGATTAGTTCACTCCACAAGTGGTAAGAATATGTTTTATAATTTTTATCATTTTGTAATGTAAAATGAGGTTCGATTGGTATATCATAGATTTAGTTTATTATTACCTCCCTTGACTGGTATGTAACATAGTAAATAGTCTTTTGATGATCTTAGTAATAATGTACATTATTCAATTTGCATAAAATTGAAAGAGAATAATATCACACACACCTATACTATTTTATTGGTATATAAATCAGACATTGTACCTTTTTGTTATTCGAGTACATTTCAATTACATTGACTAAAACTTGTGTAATGTTGTATTGTAATGTTTTAGTTTTATACGCTTGTAAGAATATTGAAATTAATATATTTTGTTATCTTAATTGGACATTTATTGTTATTACAGAACTATAATAAACATTTGGAAACATAGTACCGAATCACTTGTTATTACTAGACCCAGCTGCTACAGAATGGCGCCCACGTAGTTTGATGAACTAAGGCACCAGCTGTATTTTTAATCCTGTTTTCAACATGTGTTTATTAATCATGTGAATGTTAGCTGATATTATAGATGTCGATACAGTACACCGGTGAAAGTTGTCATTCCTAGATGTCATGCGCATTCTTCCGGTAGCACGTGCTTGTGAGGTCATTATCCTTTTGGATAGCCTGAGCAAAAGTAACCGGACGGGCGAGACATCAACATTTTTTATTAAAAAAATCTTTCTTTCACTTAAAATTTCATATATGGGGCATTACACCTATAATGCTAAATTACATAAAAATGGAGAGAAAAGTATACCTGTCCACGGATTTTTTTTTGGTAAAATTACCTTAAAGTTTAAGAATGGTTTTTCTACTTTCATTTCAGTGTTGTGGTCACATTGTACCACATTACACACTTTAGGAAGTGCTTCCACTGTAAAGACATTGACTGGAAAAAAATATATTCTTGTTGTACAGTAATGCCATACCTTTCAAAATATCCAATTCTTAAGCAATAGCAGTTATAAGCAAAAGCAGAAACAAAAGAGAAAATTGGGACTATTTTTTCATCCTGCCATCTTTTGACATGCACCGGAAATTCATTACATGAATAGGATAATGACCCCTTTAAGCAAAGCCAACAGTTCCGGATTTCCACCAAAATTTTTTTTTATGTTATTTAATGATTCTGTAAATAACATAAGCATGCAGTTTGAATATATTGCTACTCAAATAAAAATTATGACAGTTTCCAAAGATGTGGTGAATCCTTGTTTTAGCAATTTTTAACTGATAAGGACAGTAAGGGTATAATTTTTTTCTTCTGTTCAACAATTTTGGCACAACAGTCAAAATATCACCTTTTTATGACAGTACTGGTGTAATAGTTACCAAATAAGCAGAAACACATCTGATAAAAGCAACTTTTTATCAAGTGAGAGCTCACTTGAATATAGGGGGGGTTGAAAACAGTCGATTCTGTTGCTATGACGGTATGATATAAAAATTAACATTTTTCCTCACAAAAGAAAAAAACTAACTAAAAAAGCTTTTCTTAGCTGTAATGAGTGTATAAATGAACTTATTAAGTAGAAATACACCACAATGGAATTCAGGTTGAGAAGCAGAGGTCTCTTTTCTGTAGCTTAAACTTTAATAAAACTATGCACAAAGTAGAGTTGACTAGTTTTAAGAAAACTGACATTTAATTGTTATACAAAAAGACTCATTGGCATCTTTTCAGTCCTTTTTGCATGCCAAGTCACTGAAAAAGTAGAAAACATAGCAACTGACTAGACTGATTGGTTCAAAGTACCCAAAAGCATACTAGATTCACAGACTTTACATTAAAACGACACATTGCAAATGATGCCTACCCATGCCAAATAATTACCTAGAGGCCAGAGGAATGAATAAACACTACATATTGATTAAAATACTGCTGTATAACCTTCTTTTAAGAAACAAAATGAATACATTTAATCTTTAGTTACAATTTTCAAGGTATGATACATGTTTCTGTCTAGCAATAAGTGCTGGTAGTACATGAAATAGGATCATGGTTTACCTTTATTTAATCAATTTTTGGTCTGAAAGGTATTATATAATACCAATAATACATTTTAATTTCATGTCACCTTAGGTTCTACCTTACTCTACTCTATAGAATTGTAAACAGTGTGCTTTTTGCAAAAATAATCACTTTTTATGATACCATAGGCCAAAAAGTCAAATTTTACTTCAGATAATGAAACAGACTATAACTATAAAACCTGAAGATATATTTTGCAGAAAAGATGTTTTCCTATAATGAGTTCTGGTACCCTTTCATAAAAAGTGCTTGACAAGTGGGATTTGTGTATTTGACCAATTTTGCTCTTACAGAGGTCATTATCCTTTTGGATAGCCTGAGCAAAAGTAACCGGACGGGCGAGACATCAACATTTTTTATTAAAAAAATCTTTCTTTCACTTAAAATTTCATATATGGGGCATTACACCTATAATGCTAAATTACATAAAAATGGAGAGAAAAGTATACCTGTCCACGGATTTTTTTTTTGGGAACATTACCTTAAAGTTTAAGAATGGTTTTTCTACTTTCATTTCAGTGTTGTGGTCACATTGTACCACATTACACACTTTAGGAAGTACTTCCACTGTAAAGACATTGACTGGAAAAAAATATATTCTTGTTGTACAGTAATGCCATACCTTTCAAAATATCCAACTCTTAAGCAATAGCAGTTATAAGCAAAAGCAGAAACAAAAGAGAAAATTGGGACTATTTTTTCATCCTGCCATCTTTTGACATGCGCCGGAAATTCATTACATGAATAGGATAATGACCCCTTGTGTTTACATTCCAGTTCATGGCCATGTGCGTTTGTTTATATTGACATTACCTTTCGAGAAGACCTACAAGACCGGAAGTGTCCTGTTTAATGAACTTATGTGTTTTGTTTTCATATTTGGATATTTAATGTAATAGTAGTGTTTATTTATAACAGTATCCTATTATTCTTCATTCAATTTGTAAGGTAGGCCATTTATTTTATTTTTTTTACAAATAGTGTTCAACGTATTTTGATGATATCATTTCTATATATTTACACTGAATATATTTAAGATACTTGGTGTATATATATAGTAGAACCTATTTGAACTGATTTTTGTTTTACAGATTACAGAAAAAGTAACACTTAGTGTACACATTCAAGTACAATTATGTCAGTGCATGTGTACTTAGCCGAGTGTTATTTTGTTTAAGAACAGTTACATATAGCAACTCTGTTGTATACAGTTTTTCAATTTAACAATATTGTGAATCTATTTTACATTTTGACATCGTTGTATCTTAAAAATACATGATATATAGACGCATATTGTACATGCAGGTTTAAACAGCGTCAGTGTCGCATTAGTTTTTGATTATAAGAATATTATTAACAACAGTATACAGTATTATATTTATTTTACACTAGTGATTGTGTTCTTATACTTTATTTATTATTGTTGATGTACATTTACATAGTATGGATTTTTTTTTGAATTATGATTTATTGTTCATACTTTATTGATACTTAGTGGTGTTGTAAATAATTTAGTAAAGTTTGGTGTATATTTGTGAACCTGACTTGCAAATAGTATGAAAGTGTTTTGAATTTTGTGAGATATTATTTTTTTTTATTACTAATACTTTCCCTGACTGCACATCTAGTATACTTGAACTGACTTGGTACTTTGACAGTTATTACTGACAGTTGAGTTACTTTGTTTAGTACCCTAGTTTGATTGAATCAGAGTTGTCGTATAGGGAGAATAGATTAATTGATTGATTGATTGGTTGATATACTGTATTAGATTGGTGAAGTTTACGGTCCTTGCTATTTGATACTGAAGTTGTTTGTTTTTCTGACTAGAAATTTTTCTTCACAGTTGATTGGTTGTTGTTTGTAGTCTCACATTGTGGTTCGCGCAGTGGTCACCATAGTAATACATTTACAGGGAGATAATTTGTACCTAATTTTATTTTTTTTTAAATAATATTTTTTTGGACTAGAAATTTTTAGTGACTTTCAGTCACTAGTATTTGATCTAGGTTTTATGAGATAAAACCTATTTAGTGATATTATTGAATAATATTTACTGAATTATTTTACATAATATTTTGGTTACTTAACTATATATTTATTACTTAAATTAAAATTTCTGTATTTCAGTTTAAATGTTTCTCTGCTGAAGGGCATTAGCACTCAGTAGTTATTAGCTTTTCAAATTTAGTATTGGCAGACCAGCTGTGAATACTCATCTAAGCACTTGGCATATGAAATACACTTCATTATTTGAAATAAAATATTTAAAAAACTTTGCATGTTGTCTATTATTTAAAAATAAATCTTGTTATTATTTTGAAATAAAAAGATTTTGAAAACATTGCAAGGTGTTTATTACTCACTTATATGTTATTCATTTTTTTCTAGGTAGAAACGCTCTTTTCTTTCAGATATTTGTTTCTGTTGCAGGTTTACACTTATTTTCATTGTAGTGCCTTCCAGACAACAATGTTGTAAGGTAAGTGAATTTTTCTTACTTAGGATGTTTTTATTTATTGCAGATTGCTTACACTATGGACTTGATTAATGATACACACATTATGGAACCGTCAAGTACTAAACGTAAACGACGTAGACGCCACAGGAAACAGAAACATAGACCATACTGGTATGATGACTCGAACATCCCTGCTGATTCAGAGACTTCACCACCTGCTCCGACACTTAATCCTACATCACAGTCTAAGCAACCCATCATTTGTTAGCGTTGTGGTAGACCTGGTCACATAGCTATAGGATGTCGAGTTCGACTAGATCACTCCAGACAAGCTTATGCATTCCAGCAAGTCAACATGGAAGACAAAACTTATGCATACCTTCAGCATCATTCATCCGGAGATTTAACTGGACTTTGTGGAAACCCAAACGAAGTAACTGTTAGAGTAAATGGTATTTCAACGTCAGCATTGTTAGATACTGGTTCAACGGTCAGTACAGTAAGTGAAGAATTTCACAGACAGTACCTAGCTGATCACCAGATTCAACCACTTAACCAGATCCTACACATTGAATGTGCAGATGGACAAGATATGCCATACTCTGGATTTATCACTACAGACATACAGTTACCAGGAACAGCTACATACAGCAGTGTTTACTGTTAGTTGTGCCAAACAGTAACTTCAACAAGAATGTGCCGCTGCTACTAGGAACTAACATTTTGCAGTCGACCATGGATGATGTAAGACAGCGCTATGGTCCAAGATTCCTCCAGGAAGCAGATTTATATTCATCTTGGTACATGGCTTTTAGATGTTTACTGCTTAGAGAACGAGAGTTACGAAAGAGGAACAACAGGTTAGCCATTATTAAGTGTGCTGAGAGAAAGACAATACATATACATATACCACCAAACAGAGATGTAGTACTTCAAGGTTACATGGATCATGAACTTCCTTATCATACAGTTTGTGGAACTCTTCAACCAACAGATAGGTCATCAATACCAACAGATCTTGATATTGCTCCATCTTTAGTTTCATACCATTACAGACAGAACAATCTTATACCAGTACACATCAGTAACATCACTACAAGAACTAACACAGTTTCACCGAATGCCATCTTGTGTGAAGTACAGCCAGTGTCAGTTGCTGATATTGAAATGAATGATGAAGATGTTCATGATGTAATAAAGGAAGTAGATTTACCATCCCATTTATTGACTGATGAACAATTAGAACAAGGAAAAGAACTACTACGACAGTTCCGTGATGTCTTTAGCACATCTGATACTGATATAGGCCATACAGATGCTGTTCGTCACAGAATCGACTTGATTGATGACACCCCATTCAAGCAGAGGCATCGACTTATACCTCCGTCAATGTTCGAGGAAGTACGCAGCCACCTTCAACAACTTCTTGCGGCTGGATTAATACGCCGATCACATTCACCCTGGTCGTCAAATGTGGTCTTATGTCGTAAGAAAGATGGTAAATTAAGGATGTGCATCGACTACAGAGAACTCAACAGTAAAACCGTCAAAGACTCTTACGCCTTGCCCAGGAGTGAAGAGATATTATATGCACTAGACAGACAACAACTGGATTTTCTCCGTACTTCCTTATGTTCGGCAGGCAACCCAGATTGCCAATTGACGTAGCATTTGGAATCGAGACTGATGGACAGAAGGAACCAACAACTAAGTACGTAGAGAAAATGAAGAACAGACTTAAGAAGGCATACGATCTTGCAACACGAGCAGCAAGAACAGCTCAAGATAGACAGAAATCAGGTTACAATAAAAGAGCCAGAGGAGCCATCTTGCAACCCGCCGACAGAGTTTTAGTAAAGATCTTGGCATTCGACGGGAAACATAAAATTGCTGATAAGTGGGAAGAGGACCCATACTTAATTGTTGATCAACCCAACAAGGATATACCAGTGCATGTGGTCAAGAAGGAGAATGGGGATGGAAAGAAGAGAACACTGCACAGAAACCTTCTTCTCCCCATAGATTTTCTGCCAAAGAATGAGGAATTGAAAACTCCTGTGCCTGCACAAAAGACTGAGCGAAGACGCCGACGACAGCCAGTGCAGAAGTCACTGACGAAGTCTGACAGCATCGTTAACACCGATGAAACAGGATCAGATGAGGAGTCTGAGCAGGGGTATTGGATATATCCAGTAGTGAAAGCACCGAGCAACACGGACAGTGATGCAACTATGGTGGACAAGCCGGTGTCGTATTAAATTTTGCTACCATGACAATCGAGCTGCTTTTTAATGTTCGAAATACTTATTCGGTAAGACATCGATGTGTTCCGAAAGATCGTTATGAAAATCTGCTACCCAATAATAACATGTTTGGATTGTCGCCCTTCTACCAATCTATAATAATACAACCAATGCAATAATACCAAATTTTCACGAGAGGGTCGGGGTGGGGTACGGTAATATGGATGTGCAGCCCGAAAGGGTCTTTTTTCCTGCCAAATTATATGAAGGTTGCTCTTTTCATTAAATAATATATTTGTATTTGAGTAGTTGTAAATTATCTAAATATACCAATGCCACTTATTTTCATCTATAGCTGAGGTTAACCGCGGTGACTAATTAAGCAAATAAAAGTGCTCCATTAACGTCACTTGATTACATTAAATGTCTTTATGTCGTAAAATAAACCAATAAAACATGTTTCATGCTATGATGACAAATTGGTGTTAATGTGTATAGGAATGCCCACAAATGTTATAATTAGTTGCAATTCTTTGTCATTGTGAAGACAATTGAGGAAATAAACAATAGGAGAATAAGTTCTAAAAAACAAGAAACACAAATACATAATATTCTTTATATGTCACTTTAATTTGTATGTCTTGCTTTTGTTTTATAAACATTTTGGTAGTAAATGGACTTTTTTCAAAGTGGAGGTACAGTAAAATATTATTAAGTATAAGAATATTTTTTGTTTAAAAATTCTATATACGATGTAAGTCACCATCGTATAAATTACGCAACCTTGTGTTAAATGTGTTATTACAAAACCTTTTCTTTTTTTGAACCTTCAATAACTCATAAAACTTTTACATAGTGTGAAAAGATAGTTAAAGAATGTATTGCCGCTGTGGCGTAACCAACTCTTATATTTCGTTACAGATGTGTATGTTAATTAAATACTAATGGCCACAAAGTGATGCCACTATAACTCTAAAACTAGGGATTATTTATGATCTCCTATTTGTGCCTGTAATCACTTAGGAATTGACAAGGAGTGCCAGTTTTACTTGCGCAGGTCGGGTGTTTTCTCTACTCCGGCTTCATCTCCAATAAAAACTGGACGCCATGATATAGCTGAGCTGAAAATGGCGTTAAACACAACTCAAACAAACAAACAAACATCAACATGTTCGCGTTCTGACCTAAAGTATTATGACAAGGTATGGTCGAACCTTATAATTGACAAAGGATTTGCATCTTGAATGTCGATTTTTTAACCGGGAACTCCGGCTTCCTCCCTTAACAAAAACTGGACGCTATGATAAAACTGTACAGTTTCTGCAAGCGGCGTTAAACCCCATTACAACAACCAAAACCTTATTAACAAAAAAGTCTTTGCTATTATATAAATCCCAAGCGCAAATATAATGCTGTTTGTTTGTTTGTTTGTGTTTAACGCCAATTTCAGCATTTTTTTTCAGCTATATCACGGCGTCCAATTTTAATTGTCCAGTTACACTGTCATAGTAACCCCCTCCCCATATCTTGCCAGATGATAACATTGTCAAACATCAACTGGAAAAAATGAAAATTTACTTATCTAAACATGTGTTTTACATCGGACTTTTGCAATCCAGATTATTATTTTAATAATCCAAATCCATCTTTACCAGTTAAATGTTGCCATAAAAATGATCTTAAAGAGAAAAGGACCCAAATACCTTTAATTTTGAATTTTTATCCTGGAGTAACTTGAGCTTTGAAATGGCCCATAATTTTTTTTTTCATTATTATTTATCCGATAATGGTAAAACTGTTCTCCCTGGGACTATACTGTGATGGTTCCCAGTGTCCGAGCTACAGCTCATCTCAGGTAGAGGAAAGAAAGTTGTCAGTTATATAATACGACAAGTATTAGCTTTCCTAAAAAACTAGCCGTCTCAAAGCTTTATTTTTCTTTGTGGAAAAAATACGTACTGTTGTTTAATGTTAAATGGCAATATGTATTGTTATTATTTACATCAACTTATTACAAGTACACGGTGTTTAGATAGCCAAATCAGGCAACCGCAAAATATAGGTGAGAGACAGCAACTGAAGCATGCACTATACTAAGCACCTCTATATGCATCAAACGTGGTAAGATAGTTGATGTAAACATTGTCAGTAAGCAGGAAAAGAATTAAAATTTGTCTTGTAACCGGAATCATTTGTCCATAAAATACAAATCAGAGGCAGTATCCAAGAATGCATTATTAGTATCCTGGATCCATCATATTTACAAAAATAGTTGATATAGACCTGTTCGCGAAAATCTTACGCTTCGGAAATTTCCGGCAATTTCCGTGTTTCTCCGTTTAAGTTTTATGATACTAGACATTTTATGATAAACATACACAAATTAATGCCACTTTCACTTTTAAAAGTTTGATTCCAATCTAATTAAAATAATATTTTCACTTGACCCCACTTTTGCTATTGTCGTCGTGAAAATTGCAAAAGGGGAGCCACTCAAGTGAAGATATAATTAAGAATGTGGTTTATCATTGTTTTACAACGGGGTGACAATTTATGTTGTATGGTCTTGTATTATTTCATCCCGAGCGACAGCGGGGGATAAAATTACGACATAAATGGGCACCCGTGGTAAAACAATGACAAATCTCAGCCTCCGTGAATTATTTCTATTCTAATAAGAAAAGTTCGATACATTTATAATATTTCCGTACCTATAGAAAACATTATTTCCGCCATGAACTGGCTGTCTGTCAATGTAACACACAATATATTGCAACGTATAATCATAGCGCGTGTCTCTATAGTTTTCCGGTGGGAGTTACAGTTTTGTAATCGGAACAGCCCTCTAAAACACGCCCTAATGAGTGCGTGTTTCTCATACATAAATCATTTTTATACCACAGTTGTGGTCTCAAAGCCTTTAAAGCACGTCATATTAGAATTTTAATTAGATTGGTTTGATTCCCATTATCTTGCTTATTTTTCTCCTTTTTTCATTCATCAGAAGCGATTCGTGATTCATCGGCTTTTCTCGAGTGGCGCGAACGGCGGTCTGCCCATTATGCTACAATCCCTAACTTAACCTTGCTTATTTGTTGGCCGATCGGCAGCTATCTCCCGATTTAGCAGCCAATCAAGACACATCATTGTTATCCTTGAGGTACAACTGGTTTCTGCAGTTTAGAATTTGATCATTTATCCTGTCTCATGCGAAACGGGAAAAAACCTAATCGCGAACCGTAGTGGGTAAAGTGTTTCCTGAGTACTTTGTTCCTTGCGCGATATAGACCCCTTCCTTCTGTAGGCACTTTGCACCGGCTATATTATGCTTAAATCTACGCGCCTCATAACTATTTCAGTGGAAATTAAAATTCTGTTTCCAGTGGTCCATCACTTTTCTCATTATTTATTGATCATAAAAAAAAGCAATAAATCAGTCAATCAATCAATAAAATAGTTTTTAAGTTTGTCATGTTATATATTATATTATAAACTATCTATATTAAACCATTGCTGTGACAGTCTTAAAAACATTATAACATTTCTCTATTGTCCAACATTTAAAATTCCCATGTCGTCCATCATTGTTAATCACTTTTTCTATCTTTCTTTACCTATAATTATCAAAAGTGGGACAATCTGGAAGACACCCTACTGAAATGTATAGTCTGAACAAAGATTGTTTGTTTGTCTGATTTGGGTTTAACGCCACTTTCAGCAATGTTTCAGCTATATCATGGGGCCCAGTTTATGTTGGGAGAGGATCCCGGAGAAAACCCCCGACCTGGGACAATCGCAACGTACGTATGTACGGTTGTCCTACGAAAACAATGTTTTATAGTTGTTAAGGAAGCCGAACTAAACACTGGTATTGTTAAACAAAGAAATTAAATCTTCTTATGATTTTGTTCAATCTAATTAGAATTCGTCCTCTCATGGCTTCTGTACTTATTTTCGACGCGATCAGCAAAACTGGAGAGATGAGGGATCGAATTTTAATTAAACAGATTGTTTTGTTCATAGAGCGGCTTGGGTCATAACATTGACTCTGTTGTGACTAAAATGTATCAATTTTTGTAATATTAACAATGTTCAGTTGTTTAAGTATTTTAGTTGTAAAAAGGGTGTTAACAGACCCGGTGATCAATACTGTATGACAGTATTAGACGAATTAATTAACCACTCGTCCAACGAGGCCACATCCGATCTGTATTGGATAAATATATTTGCTAAAAGTTTGATCTGGGCTAAGTATAAGAAATGGACAGTACCGGTATGTTAAACCGAGCAGTCCATTTGAAAAATATAGGTTCGAATATGGAATTCCTTATTACATCAAAGTGATACAGAGTAGAATCACTAAAATTGAACAACATAAATAAGCCCCATACCATTTGAAAAAGGGGGGTGTGACATTTCCAGGAAACAAGAGAAACAATTTCGCAGTGAGTTCTGTGTTCCGACATGTTTTTTTTTTTGTTTTTGGCCATATTTCATATTTCGCCCCTTTTTATATGTAGTAAAATTCCTGTGAATAAAGTTACCCGACAAGCTATTTAGGCTGATGTCGGCGAACGAAAAACTCACCCTGACTTATAATAGTTATGTAAGCTTAAATTACGTTGTTTCTCTTACAAAGTTGTTTTAGGTCAGGGGCGGATACAGGATTTTCGAAAAGGGGGGGGGGGCGTAAAAAAGGGATATCGGAAAAAGAAGGCCACGAAAAAGGTTTTTATAGTGTTCAGTAACCTTTATTTGGTACAGTATATACAACAGTGATATCATAATAAACGAATTAGTACAGTTAATGCATTAATTTATGGCGGGGATTACATTTTTGCCTTTGGCGCTGGTTTTCACCTCCCTTTTTTCGTCTTTCTCCTTTTCTTTTTTTTAAAGGGGGGGGGGGGGCGTACGCTGCTACGCCCCCGCCTTGGATCCGCCACTGTAGGTGCTAGTTGAAAGCAATTCGAAGAAAAGATGGAGATGGTTTTCCTTGAAAACAAACATTTTATAAACATTTGTATTCATTACTGCACATAATTTATCAGCATTTTCTGAAAAAAAGATGGTATAGGTTCTAATTTATTTATAGTTTTCCCCAATCTTAACCTAACAATAGATAACTTTTGATCATTTTAGTATCTTTCCCCCAGCCCCCTTTCTTTTAATCATTTAAAAAAATATGGCATATATATTGATACGATCATTATATTGGATTCAGGATGGAAATTTTCCTTCAGATTTTTTTAAGATCCGCCGCGAACGTTAAGTGTTAATATCAAATTCGAATTATTTAATTGGATAAAGCATAATCAAATTTACAATATTGTGTAATCCAATACATAACAGATAGTACGTTTATCGCTTTAAAAGTATATTGGTATGTGTTCAATAATTATAATAAAATAATCAATTGTGAAAATATATACAGTTTCTGTATAGTATGACGATGTACACTAAGTGGCATTTTGCATAAACAAATTGGACGCCTTGATATAGCTGTTTAATTGATGAAAGTGCAAGCGTTAAACACCATTCAAACAAGCAAACAAATACTGCTATTCGAGGTCTTGTCATTGCAGTATTATTGCCTACCATGTATCATTAGATTAATATTGTATACCATATATCTAATTAGGTAACTGTATTTAGAAATCGAGGGTCTCTCCTCCGATTGGTTTGTGTGTAGTGTTCAAATCTTGAGCCTGAATTCGGGAAAGGTACGCTAGACTACAACTTACATTGCCAATAGCGCCAAATTAATCAAAACTATTACAAAAGATATAAGCACAGGAATTTAACCCCTTATCATTTGGGGTGAAATATGGCCTGAAAACGACAACAAAATTTTGTCGCGAACGAAGTGAAATTCCCTGAAGTAAAGAAAGTGTTTCTGACCAAGAAAAAGTTTCGCGGTTACACCAGTATGGATCTTAAAAGGAGTTACTGTCATAATCTCGAAGAATAAATGTCCGTGAGTACGTAGAACACCCACATTCATGTTGGCAGTTAAAATGTCAAACTGAACACAACAACAAAGGTAAGGGGTATGAATAGTTTATTTTTGAGTAATCCTTCTTCGCTCATTTCGTTCGGGAAATAATTCTTTTCGTTTTCTGGCCCCAAATGATTAGTGGTCAAATTCCCTTGATATAACTAAGCGACGACGATAATCAATACTCGCTCACTCTCGATGAAACACAAAGCTCATAATTATACAAAAGAGGTATGCAAATAAAATGCGTGTTTGTACCGAGAAATTTAAAAAAATCTCAATCTGTTTAGTTTTGTGTTGTGCATTCATCGACTTGAAAATCTCAAGTTATACATGTAGGAGATACCTTTTCGTTGGCAGAGGGGCTGTCAGGTTATAATGACTAAAAACTTACCACGGACCATATTGGGTATTTGGAGAGTGCCAGGTTCCTTATACACTTGTTGATGTCATAAAATATTAAGCACATTTTGGTCGTTACATGCTGCATCCAACATTCCATTTATAAAGATATTAAACGTACACAATCGTTTTATATGTTTCATTATTTCACTTATTTATTCTGAAATTAATGTTTCGTGTTTTTATATTTGTCAACAATTTAGCGTTGCTATGTCAACACAAGTCTGCATGAACACAATTAGTTTTGTGAGAGTACACATTGCATGCTAGTTTTGTATGGAGCTCTAAATTTACAACACTTACATAGAACACAATTGTTAACAACAATTTTAAAACACTTGCCAGCAATTGTTCTATATATATCAGGACAACAAGTAAAAAAGAAACAAAAATGGCCGAAAGTAACGGTACTTATACTAGGGTGAATTCTTTAAAACGGGACTTAATTGTACCGGTAAAATTCGAACCCATGGCGCATTATAAATGTGACTGGGATGTTTTAATACGTCGTAGCTCTTGTTTGTTTGTTTGATGGCGTTTAACGCCACTTTCAGAATGTTTCAGCTATATTATGGCGTCCAGTTTTTATTGGGGGAGGAAGCGGAGTACCCGGAGAAAACCCCCGACCTGCGGTAGGAAAACTGGCAATCCTTGTCAATTAAGATTGGAGTCGAGTACACCCTGCCTGCAGTGAGAATCGAACCCGCAATCTCAGTGTTGACAGACCACGTGATCAATAGTAGACGAACTACCTTGACCACTCGTATCTCTTGTATGATAATCGACTTTTTTTGCATACAGTCAAAACTAACATATTTGTTAGTTCAGAAAGCATTCCTTCGATGCAAAAAGTCGGAAATTCTATATAATTTATTGAAGACTTATCGAAGCATGAACCATTGACAGTTACGTTGGACTGCAATTCGATTGGACTCGTTTTTGTAATCGCCAATCATTTTAACAAAGCAATAAAATACACACGTATAGTTTTCGTCAGGGCTTCGAAAATAATTACTTAATTTTTACACAACAAGCACTAATTACAGCTTCTGCAGGATGACAATTCACACAATATATCTTTTAATTTGAACTTCATGGAACACAGTACTTTCCAACTATGTGGCCACAGGAAAGGTTTAATTACATTTGCTGTGTATGTATATACTAGCACCCAAGATAGCACAGAACACTTATAACCACAGGAATTGTTTATTTTCGAATATGGGTTGTAAATCATTTGCAGTCAAAAACCCATTTCGTCTCCCCTATTTTTATCAGCAAATTTGGAACAATTACGAAATAATTCACTTGCTGGTTAGATTATTGGATATAAAAGACTTTGGGTCGATTTACGCTGAATAAACCGCGAAGCGAAACTTTGCTCATGTATTGAGTATTTAAACGAAATTAAAATATATAACGGAAAATGTCATCAAAGATACCGAGGTTATCAATTTACTAAGCCAGACACGCATTTCGTCTTATCAAGACTCATCAATGGCGCTCAAACCGCTCAAACACAAATAAAGTAAAGAAAAAAACATATAACACATATGATTGTTTTGTATTTTTTATAAACGTTAGCCTTAAAGCGACTAATCTCGATGCTCTGGTATTTGTGCCTAGTTTTAGAAACATTGCAGGCCTTCCAGGGATGGTTTCCAGAGCCCCACCCACATAGCTTTCCAGCGGGCCTCCCGGTGGCGGATAAGGGCGTCCCTCTTGTTTGAAGTTGGTAAGGTCGTGGAAAGCCTGGTTGTGAACTATAGTGGATAAGTTTTGTTCGGAGACGTCAAACACCCGTTTTGTAAATTTCGTTAGGTCATCGTGGCCGCTGTAGAAGGCTGTACTCTCGTTGATTGTTTGTTATCTTGTTCTAGTTCTGAATACAGATAAAATCTTGCTTGCTGAGCGTTAAGCAAACATTTGATCAATCAATTAAACGCTTGGTGTCTTTGATATACATTTTACTCGCTTAAAGATAAGCAATTATTTGCACGTGCAACTGCCCTACTTTCCATAAAGATTTAATTAACAGCCAGTTTAAATTAAACGGACATTCAAATGTGAACACGAGCATGTTATTATGTCTCGATCACGCAATTTGAGAAAATTCTAATTTGGACACAACTGTCCGACAACACCACACTTTACAACTCCACATAGATCCGGCTTTCTGTTGTATATAGTTTGTCTCCACAAAAGAAAGTTACCGTAAAACTGCAATGCTTACGGAAGTTTATTAGTGCCAAAAAATATTTATTTATTATTTATTTTTTACACTTTAATCTGTAAAATTTATACTTTATTCTGTAAAATTTACACTTTATTCTGTAAATTATACACACTTTTCTGTAAAATTTACACTTTAATCTGTAAATTTTACACTTTATTCTGTAAATTTTACACTAATCTGTAAAATTTACACTTTATTCTGTAAATTATACACATTATGCTGTAAAATTTAAACTTTTATCTGTAAATTTTACACTTTGAGTTTTATTAGATACACCAGCATTTAACCCTATGATTTTTCGAGAGAACCCAACTACATGTATACAGATGTGCATTTTTATTCCATACCGTGAAAGTTTATCATACCTGTCAATGTGCCTAACCGAATTTGGACCTTTAATGGAATATGTTCTTCTTCTACGTCTTCTAGTTTTCCAGTATTCAATTCCTTCAGGATCAATAATTAGCAACAAATCCAAACACTTCATGTGCATCCAACGATACCCATTCATTTGCCAGTGATTTTCACATTGTTGAAGTAACAATAATGCAATCTCTAAAATGTAAGTTTTAAACTGACGACGATAAGTCCAAAATTTTTCGTTAATCTTTTAAGCGTACGAATACCTATGTAATGTCACTGTAATTCTTCTAAACATTTTACTATTTCACTGTATTTAAGGCCTTATTTGAAATATTCAAAGTTTCCCGGTCGCGGCCCCGCCCCGGCCATCTCTTCACTGTCATATATATTGGACTATCTTGCTGTATTGAAAGATTAAAGTTTCCAGGCAGGGGCGGATACAATATTTTCGAAAAGGGGGGGGGGGGGGGGCGTAATAGGGGGATATCGGAAAAGGAAGGCCACGAATAAGGTTTTTATAGTGTTCAGTAACCTTTATTTGGTACAGTATATAATACAGAGATGTCATAATAAACGAATTAGTACCGTTCATACATTAATTTATGGCGAGGACGAGCGGGGATTACCTGTTTGCCTTTGGCGCTGGTTGTTAAGCTCCCTGTTCTCTTTTTTCCTTTCATTTTTTAAAAGGGGGCGTACGCCCCTACGCCCCCCTGATCCGTTATGGAAAGAAATGTCTTTTTTCAGAATCAGCAATATCTACTTGTATAAAATTGAGATTGTGTTAATTTTAAATGTTCAAGTGAAAATTTTACAGACAATGTAAAACTTACAGAATATTGTGTAAATTTTACAGAATAAAGTACAAAATTTACAGAATAAAGTGTAAAATTTACAGATTAAAGTGTAAATTCTACAACATAAATTTTGTAAGTTTTACAAAATCAAGTATAAAATTGATAGATAATTTACAGATTGAAGTGTAAATTTTACAGAATAAAGTTTAAAATTTACGGATTAAAATGTAAAATTTACAAAATAAAGTATAAATTTTACAGATTAATCTTTAAAATTTACAGATTAAAGTGCAAATTTTACAGATGAAAGTGTAAATTCTACAACATATAGTGTATGTGTGTAAAAAATAAAAAATAAATAAATATTTTTTGGCACTAATGCGTATTAGTGCCAAAAAATACTACGTCTTTATGTTATATTTAAATTTTTCAAAGTGCATTTAAAAGTAAAATGCATACTTTCTTTATGGCACATTCATTCTTGAAAATAAATTTTTTACATCTTTTTTTTTTCTAGAATATATTCCAGAAATATCGTTTGATGTCGACAATCAATCAATCAATCAATCAAAAATTTATTTCGTGTTCTGTGTATTGCGGCTTGACTAAAGTTACAAAGAAAGTACACGTCTTACTGGGTAAGTTACACGTCTTACTGGGTAAGTTACACCCATCTTACCAGGTAAATTACACGCCTACTTGGTAAATTAACGTCCTAACAAATACATTACACGTCCTACCAAATAAATTACACGTCTTACCAAATACATTACACGTCTTACCAAATACATTACACGTCTTACCAAATACATTACACGTCCTACCAAATACATTACACGTCTTACCAAATACATTACACGTCTTACTAAATACATTACACGTCCTACCAAATACATTACACGTCTTACCAAATACATTACACGTCCTACCAAATACATTACACGTCCTACCAAATACATTACACGTCCTACCAAATACATTACATGTCCTACCAAATACATTACACATCTTACCAAATACATTACACGTCTTACCAAATACAATACACGTCTTACCAAATAAATTACACGTCTTACCAAATAAATTACACGTCTTACCAAATACATTACACGTCTTACCAAATACATTACACGTCTTACCAAATACATTACACGTCTTACCAAATACATTACACGTCTTACTAAATACATTACACGTCATACCAAATACATTACACCTCATACCAAATACATTACACGTTTTACCAAATACATTACATGTCTTACCAAATACATTACACGTCTTACCAAATACATTACACGTCTTACCAAATAAATTACACGTTTTACCAAATACAATACACGTCTTACCAAATACATTACACGTCTTACCAAATACAATACACTTCTTACCAAATACATTAACGTCTTACCAAATACATTACACGTCTTACCAAATACATTACACGTCTTACCAAATACATTACACGTCTTACCAAATACATTACACGTCTTACCAAATACATTACACGTCCTACCAAATACATTACACGTCCTACCAAATACATTACACGTCCTACTAAATACAATACACGTCTTACCAAATACATTACACGTCTTACCAAATACATTACACGTCCTACCAAATACATTACACGTCTTACCAAATACAATACACGTCTTACCAAATACATTACACGTCTTACCAAATACATTACACGTCTTACCAAATACATTACACGTCCTACCAAATACATTACACGTCTTACCAAATACATTACACGTCTTACCAAATACATTACACGTCCTACCAAATACATTACACGTCTTACCAAATACATTACACGTCCTACCAAATACATTACACGTCCTACCAAATACATTACACGTCCTACCAAATACATTACACGTCTTACCAAATACAATACACGTCTTACCAAATACATTACACGTCTTACCAAATACATTACACGTCTTACCAAATACATTACACGTCCTACCAAATACATTACACGTCTTACCAATTACAATACACGTCCTACCAAATACATTACACGTCCTACCAAATACATTACACGTCCTACCAAATACAATACACGTCTTACCAAATACATTACACGTCTTACCAAATACATTACACGTCTTACCAAATACATTACACGTCCTACCAAATACATTACACGTCTTACCAAATACAATACACGTCTTACCAAATAAATGACACGTCTTACCAAATAAATTACACGTCTTGCCAAATACATTACACGTCTTACCAAATACATTACACGTCTTACCAAATACATTACACGTCTTACCAAATACATTACACGTCCTACCAAATACATTACACGTCTTACCAAATACAATACACGTCCTACCAAATACATTACACGTCCAACCAAATATAATACACGTCCTACCAAATACATTACACGTCTTACCAAATACAATACACGTCTTACACGTCTTATCAAATACATTACACGTTTTACCAAATACAATACTCGTCTTACCAAATACATTACACGTCTTACCAAATACAATACACGTCTTACACGTCTTATCAAATACATTACACGTTTTACCAAATACATTACACGTCCTACCAAATACAGTACACGTCTTACCAAATACATTACACGTCTTACCAAATACATTACACGTCCAACCAAATACATTACACGTCTTACCAAACACATTACACGTCCTACCAAATACATTACACGTCTTACCAAATACAATACACGTCCTACCAATTACAATACACGTCTTACCAAATACATTACACGTCCAACCAAATACAATACACGTCCTACCAAATACAATACACGTCTTACCAAATACATTACACGTCCTACCAAATACATTACACGTCTTACCAAATACATTACACGTCTTACCAGGTAAATTACACGTCTTACTAAATACATTACACGTCTTACCAAATATATTACACGTCTTACCAAATACATTGCACGTCATTCCAAATACATTACACGTCTTACCAGGTACATTACACGTCTTACCAAATAAATTACACGTTTTACCAAATACAATACGCGTCTTACCAAATACATTACACGTCTTACCAAATACAATACACGTCTTACCAAATATATTACACGTCTGACCAAATATATTACACGTCTTACCAAATACAATACACGTCCTACCAAATACATTACACGTCTTACCAGGTACATAACACGTCTTACCAAATACATTACACGTCTTACCAAATACAATACACGTCTTACCAAATACAATACACGTCTTACCAAATACAATACACGTCCTACCAAATACATTACACGTCTTACCAAATACATAACACGTCTTAACAAATACATTACAAGTCTTACCAAATACATTTCACGTCTTACCAAATACATTACACGTCTTACCAAATACATTACACGTCTTACCAGGTACAATACACGTCTTACCAAATACATTACACGTCTTACCAAATACATTACACGTCTTACCAGGTACAATACACGTCTTACCAAATACCTTACACGTCCTACCAAATACAACACACGTCTTACCAAATACATTACACGTCTTACCAAATACATTACACGTCCTGCCAAATACATTACACGTCTTACCAAATACATTACACGTCTTACCAAATACATTACACGTCTTACCAAATACATTACACGTCTTATCAAATACATTACACGTCTTACCAAATACAATACTCATTATACCAGGTACAATACACGTCCTACCAAATACATTACACGTCTTACCAAATACAATACACGTCCTACCAAATACATTACACGTCCAACCAAATATAATACACGTCCTACCAAATACATTACACGTCTTACCAAATACAATACACGTCTTACACGTCTTATCAAATACATTACACGTTTTACCAAATACAATACTCGTCTTACCAAATACATTACACGTCTTACCAAATACAATACACGTCTTACACGTCTTATCAAATACATTACACGTTTTACCAAATACATTACACGTCCTACAAAATACATTACACGTCTTACCAAATACATTACACGTCTTACCAAATACATTACACGTCTTACCAAATACATTACACGTCCTACCAAAGACAGTACACGTCTTACCAAATACATTACACGTCTTACCAAATACATTACACGTCCAACCAAATATATTACACGTCTTACCAAACACATTACACGTCCTACCAAATACATTACACGTCTTACCAAATACAATACACGTCCTACCAAATACAATACACGTCTTACCAAATACATTACACGTCCAACCAAATACAATACACGTCCTACCAAATACAATACACGTCTTACCAAATACATTACACGTCCTACCAAATACATTACACGTCTTACCAAATACATTACACGTCTTACCAGGTAAATTACACGTCTTACTAAATACATTACACGTCTTACCAAATATATTACACGTCTTACCAAATACATTCCACGTCATTCCAAATACATTACACGTCTTACCAGGTACATTACACGTCTTACCAAATAAATTACACGTTTTACCAAATACAATACGCGTCTTACCAAATACATTACACGTCTTACCAAATACAATACACGTCTTACCAAATATATTACACGTCTGACCAAATATATTACTCGTCTTACCAAATACAATAGACGTCCTACCAAATACATTACACGTCTTACCAGGTACATAACACGTCTTACCAAATACATTACACGTCTTACCAAATACAATACACGTCTTACCAAATACAATACACGTCTTACCAAATACAATACACGTCCTACCAAATACATTACACGTCTTACCAAATACATAACACGTCTTAACAAATACATTACAAGTCTTACCAAATACATTTCACGTCTTACCAAATACATTACACGTCTTACCAAATACATTACACGTCTTACCAGGTACAATACACGTCTTACCAAATACATTACACGTCTTACCAAATACATTACACGTCTTACCAAATACATTACACGTCTTACCAGGTACAATACACGTCTTACCAAATACCTTACACGTCCTACCAAATACAACACACGTCTTACCAAATACATTACACGTCTTACCAAATACATTACACGTCCTGCCAAATACATTACACGTCTTACCAAATACAATACACGTCTTACCAAATACAGTACACGTCCTACCAAATACAATACACGTCTTACCAAATACATTACACGTCTTACCAAATACATTACACGTCTTACCAAATACAATACACGTCTTACCAGGTACAATACACGTCTTACCAAATACATTACACGTCCTAACAAAGACATTACACGTCTTACCAAATACATTACACGTCTTACCAAATACATTACACGTCCTACCAAATAAATTACACGTCTTACCAAATACATTACACGTCCTACCAAATAAATTACACATCTTACCAAATACATTACACGTCTTACCAAATACATTACACGTCTTACCAAATACAATACACGTCTTACCAAATACAATACACGTCTTACCAAATACATTACACGTCCTAACAAAGACATTACACGTCTTACCAAATACATTACACGTCTTACCAAATACATTACACGTCCTACCAAATAAATTACACGTCTTACCAAATACATTACACGTCCTACCAAATAAATTACACATCTTACCAAATACATTACACGTCTTACCAAATACATTACACGTCTTACCAAATACAATACACGTCTTACCAAATACAATACACGTCTTACCAAATACATTACACGTCCTACCAAATACATAACACGTCTTACCAAATACATTACACGTCTTACCAAATACATTACACGTCTTACCAAATACATTACACGTCTTACCAAATACAATACACGTCTTACCAAATACATTACACGTCTTACCAAATACATTACACGTCCTACCAAATACATTACACGTCTTACCATTTAAATTACACGTCCTACTAAATACATTACACGTCCTACCAATACATTACACGTCTTACCAAATACATTACACGTCTTACCAAATACATTACGCGTCTTACCAAATACATTACACGTCTTACCAAATACATTACACGTCTTACCAAATACATTACACGTCCTACCAAATACATTACACGTCTTACTAGGTAAATAACACGTCTTACCAAATACATTACACGTCTTACCAAATACATTACACGTCCTACCTAATACATTACACGTCTTCCAAATACATTACACGTCTTACCAAATACATTACGCGTCTTACCAAATACATTACACGTCCTACCAAATACATTACACGTCCTACCAAATACATTACACGTCTTACCAAATACATTACACGTCTTACCAAATACATTACACGTCTTACCAAATACATTACACGTCCTACCAAATACATTACACGTCTTACCAGGTACAATACACGTCTTACCAAATACATTACACGTCTTACTCAATACATTACACGTCTTACCAAATACATTACACGTCTTACCAAATACATTACACGTCTTACCAAATACAATACACGTCTTACCAAATACATTACACGTCTTACCAAATACAATACACGTCTTACCAAATACAATACACGTCTTACCAAATACATTACACGTCCTACCAAATACATAACACGTCTTACCAAATACATTACACGTCTTACCAAATACATTACACGTCTTACCAAATACATTACACGTCCTAACAAATACATTACACGTCTTACCAAATACATTACACGTCTTACCAAATACAATACACGTCTTACCAAATACATTACACGTCTTACCAAATACATTACACGTCCTACCAAATACATTACACGTCTTACCATGTAAATTACACGTCTTACTAAATACATTACACGTCCTACCAAATACATTACCAGTCTTACCAAATACATTACACGTCCTACCAAATACATTACACGTCTTACCAAATACATTACACGTCTTACCAAATACATTACACGTCTTACCAAATACATTACACGTCTTACCAAATACATTACACGTCTTACCAAATACATTACACGTCCTACCAAATACATTACACGTCTTACCAAATACATTACACGTCCTACCAAATACATTACACGTCTTACCAATTACAATACACGTCCTACCAAATACATTACACGTCCTACCAAATACATTACACGTCCTACCAAATACAATACACGTCTTACCAAATACATTACACGTCTTACCAAATACATTACACGTCTTACCAAATACATTACACGTCCTACCAAATACATTACACGTCTTACCAAAGACAATACACGTCTTACCAAATAAATGACACGTCTTACCAAATAAATTACACGTCTTGCCAAATACATTACAAGTCTTACCAAATACATTACACGTCTTACCAAATACATTACACGTCTTACCAAATACATTACACGTCTTACCAAATACATTACACGTCCTACCAAATACATTACACGTCTTACCAAATACATTACACGTCTTACCAAATACATTACACGTCTTACTAGGTAAATTACACGTCTTACCAAATACATTACACGTCTTTCCAAATACATTACACGTCTTACCAAATACAATACACGTCTTACCAAATACAATACACGTCTTACCAAATACATTACACGTATTACTAGGTAAATTACACGTCTTACCAAATACATTACACGTCTTACCAAATACATTACAAGTCCTACCAAATACATTACACGTCTTACCAAATACATTACACGTCTTACCAAATACATTACACGTCTTACTAGGTAAATTACACGTCTTACCAAATACAATACACGTCTTACCAAATACATTACACGTCTTACCAAATACATTACACGTCTTACCAAATACATTACACGTCTTACCAAATACATTACACGTCTTACCAAATACATTACACGTCTTACTAGGTAAATTACACGTCTTACCAAATACATTACACGTCCTACCAAATACATTACACGTCTTACCAAATACATTACACGTCTTACCAAATACATTACACGTCTTACCAAATACATTACACGTCTTACTAGGTAAATTACACGTCTTACCAAATACATTACACGTCCTACCAAATACATTACACGTCTTACCAAATACATTACACGTCCTACCATTACACGTCTTACCAAATACAATACACGTCTTACCAAATACAATACACGTCCTACCAAATACATTACACGTCTTACTAGGTAAATTACACGTCCTACCAAATACATTACACGTCTTACCAAATACATTACACGTCCTACCAAATACATTACACGTCTTACCAAATACATTACACGTTTTACCAAATACACTACACGTCCTACCAAATACATTACATACACTACACGTCCTACCAAATACATTACACGTCCTACCAAATACATTACACGTCTTACCAAATACATTACACGTCTTACCAAATACATTACACGTCTTACCAAATACATTACACGTCTTACCAAATACATTACACGTCTTACCAAATACATTACACGTCTTACTAGGTAAATTACACGTCTTACCAAATACATTACACGTCTTTCCAAATACATTACACGTCTTACCAAATACAATACACGTCTTACCAAATACAATACACGTCTTACCAAATACATTACACGTATTACTAGGTAAATTACACGTCTTACCAAATACATTACACGTCTTACCAAATACATTACACGTCCTACCAAATACATTACACGTCTTACCAAATACATTACATGTCTTACCAAATACATTACACGTCTTACCAAATACATTACACGTCTTACCAAATACATTACACGTCCTACCAAATACATTACACGTCTTACCAAATACATTACATGTCTTACCAAATACATTACACGTCTTACCAAATACATTACACGTCCTACCAAATACATTACACGTCTTACCAAATACATTACACGTCTTACCAAATACATTACACGTCCTACCAAATACATTACACGTCCTACCAAATACATTACACGTCCTACCAAATACATTACACGTCTTACCAAATACATTACACGTCTTACCAAATACATTACACGTCCTACCAAATACATTACACGTCTTACCAAATACATTACACGTCCTACCTAATACATTACACGTCTTCCAAATACATTACACGTCTTACCAAATACATTACGCGTCTTACCAAATACATTACACGTCCTACCAAATACATTACACGTCCTACCAAATACATTACACGTCTTACCAAATACATTACACGTCTTACCAAATACATTACACGTCTTACCAAATACATTACACGTCCTACCAAATACATTACACGTCTTACCAGGTACAATACACGTCTTACCAAATACATTACACGTCTTACTCAATACATTACACGTCTTACCAAATACATTACACGTCTTACCAAATACATTACACGTCTTACCAAATACAATACACGTCTTACCAAATACATTACACGTCTTACCAAATACATTACACGTCCTACCAAATACATAACACGTCTTACCAAATACATTACACGTCTTACCAAATACATTACACGTCTTACCAAATACATTACACGTCCTACCAAATACATTACACGTCTTACCAATTACAATACACGTCCTACCAAATACATTACACGTCCTACCAAATACATTACACGTCCTACCAAATACAATACACGTCTTACCAAATACATTACACGTCTTACCAAATACATTACACGTCTTACCAAATACATTACACGTCCTACCAAATACATTACACGTCTTACCAAATACATTACACGTCTTACCAAATACATTACACGTCTTACCAAATACATTACACGTCCTACCAAATACATTACACGTCTTACCAAATACATTACACGTCTTACCAAATACATTACACGTCTTACTAGGTAAATTACACGTCTTACCAAATACATTACACGTCTTTCCAAATACATTACACGTCTTACCAAATACAATACACGTCTTACCAAATACAATACACGTCTTACCAAATACATTACACGTATTACTAGGTAAATTACACGTCTTACCAAATACATTACACGTCTTACCAAATACAATACACGTCTTACCAAATACAATACACGTCTTACCAAATACATTACACGTATTACTAGGTAAATTACACGTCTTACCAAATACATTACACGTCTTACCAAATACATTACACGTCCTACCAAATACATTACACGTCTTACCAAATACATTACACGTCTTACCAAATACATTACACGTCTTACTAGGTAAATTACACGTCTTACCAAATACATTACACGTCTTACCAAATACATTACACGTCTTACCAAATACATTACACGTCTTACCAAATACATTACACGTCTTACTAGGTAAATTACACGTCTTACCAAATACATTACACGTCCTACCAAATACATTACACGTCTTACCAAATACATTACACGTCTTACCAAATACATTACACGTCTTACTAGGTAAATTACACGTCTTACCAAATACATTACACGTCTTACCAAATACATTACACGTCTTACTAGGTAAATTACACGTCTTACCAAATACATTACACGTCCTACCAAATACATTACACGTCTTACCAAATACATTACACGTCTTACCAAATACATTACACGTCCTACCATTACACGTCTTACCAAATACAATACACGTCTTACCAAATACAATACACGTCCTACCAAATACATTACACGTCTTACTAGGTAAATTACACGTCCTACCAAATACATTACACGTCTTACCAAATACATTACACGTCTTACCAAATACATTACACGTCTTACCAAATACATTACACGTCTTACCAAATACATTACACGTCCTACCAAATACATTACACTTCTTATCAAATACATTACACGTCTTACCAAATACATTACACGTCTTACCAAATACATTACACGTCTTACCAAATACATTACACGTCTTACCAAATACATTACACGTCTTACTAGGTAAATTACACGTCTTACCAAATACATTACACGTCTTACCAAATACATTACACGTCTTACCAAATACATTACACGTCTTACCAAATACATTACACGTCTTACTAGGTAAATTACACGTCTTACCAAATACATTACACGTCCTACCAAATACATTACACGTCTTACCAAATACATTACACGTCTTACCAAATACATTACACGTCTTACTAGGTAAATTACACGTCTTACCAAATACATTACACGTCTTACCAAATACATTACACGTCTTACTAGGTAAATTACACGTCTTACCAAATACATTACACGTCCTACCAAATACATTACACGTCTTACCAAATACATTACACGTCTTACCAAATACATTACACGTCCTACCATTACACGTCTTACCAAATACAATACACGTCTTACCAAATACAATACACGTCCTACCAAATACATTACACGTCTTACTAGGTAAATTACACGTCCTACCAAATACATTACACGTCTTACCAAATACATTACACGTCTTACCAAATACATTACACATCTTACCAAAAACATTACACCTCTTACCAAATACATTACACGTCCTACCAAATACATTACACGTCCTACCAAATACATTACACGTCTTACCAAATACATTACACGTCTTACCAAATACATTACACGTCTTACCAAATACATTACACGTCTTACCAAATACATTACACGTCCTACCAAATACATTACACGTCCTACCAAATACATTACACGTCTTACCAAATACATTACACGTCCGACCAAATACATTACACGTCTTACCAAATACATTACACGTCTTACCAAATACATTACACGTCTTACCAAATACATTACACGTCTTACCAAATACATTACACGTCCTACCAAATACATTACACGTCTTACCAAATACATTACACGTCCTACCAAATACATTACACGTCTTACCAATTACAATACACGTCCTACCAAATACATTACACGTCTTACCAAATACATTACACGTCCTACCAAATACATTACACGTCTTACCAAATACATTACACGTCCTACCTAATACATTTCACGTCTTCCAAATACATTACACGTCTTACCAAATACAATACACGTCTTACCAAATAAATTACACGTCTTTCCAAATACATTACACGTCTTACCAAATACAATACACGTCTTACCAAATACAATACACGTCTTACCAAATACATTACACGTATTACTAGGTAAATTACACGTCTTACCAAATACATTACACGTCTTACCAAATACATTACAAGTCCTACCAAATACATTACACGTCTTACCAAATACATTACACGTCTTACCAAATACATTACACGTCTTACTAGGTAAATTACACGTCTTACCAAATACAAAACACGTCTTACCAAATACATTACACGTCTTACCAAATACATTACACGTCTTACCAAATACATTACACGTCTTACCAAATACATTACACGTCTTACCAAATACATTACACGTCTTACTAGGTAAATTACACGTCTTACCAAATACATTACACGTCCTACCAAATACATTACACGTCTTACCAAATACATTACACGTCTTACCAAATACATTACACGTCTTACCAAATACATTACACGTCTTACTAGGTAAATTACACGTCTTACCAAATACATTACACGTCCTACCAAATACATTACACGTCTTACCAAATACATTACACGTCCTACCATTACACGTCTTACCAAATACAATACACGTCTTACCAAATACAATACACGTCCTACCAAATACATTACACGTCTTACTAGGTAAATTACACGTCCTACCAAATACATTACACGTCTTACCAAATACATTACACGTCTTACCAAATACATTACACGTCTTACCAAATACATTACACGTCCTACCAAATACATTACACTTCTTACCAAATACATTACACGTCTTACCAAATACATTACACGTCTTACCAAATACATTACACGTCCTACCAAATACATTACACGTCTTACTAGGTAAATTACACGTCTTACCAAATACATTACACGTCTTACCAAATACATTACACGTCTTACCAAATACATTACACGTCTTACCAAATACATTACACGTCTTACCAAATACATTACACGTCTTACCAAATACATTACACGTCTTACCAAATACACTACACGTCCTACCAAATACATTACATACACTACACGTCCTACCAAATACATTACACGTCCTACCAAATACATTACACGTCTTACCAAATACATTACACGTCTTACCAAATACATTACACGTCCTACGAAATACATTACACGTCTTACCAAATACATTACACGTCTTACCAAATACATTACACGTCTTACTAGGTAAATTACACGTCTTACCAAATACATTACACGTCTTTCCAAATACATTACACGTCTTACCAAATACATTACACGTCTTACCAAATACATTACACGTCTTACCAAATACATTACACGTCTTACTAGGTAAATTACACGTCTTACCAAATACATTACACGTCTTACCAAATACATTACACGTCCTACCAAATACATTACACGTCTTACCAAATACATTACACGTCTTACCAAATACATTACACGTCTTACCAAATACATTACACGTCTTACCAAATACATTACACGTCCTACCAAATACATTACACGTCTTACCAAATACATTACACGTCTTACCAAATACATTACACGTCTTACCAAATACATTACACGTCTTACTAGGTAAATTACACGTCTTACCAAATACATTACACGTCTTACTAGGTAAATTACACGTCTTACCAAATACATTACACGTATTACTAGGTAAATTACACGTCTTACCAAATACATTACACGTCTTACCAAATACATTACACGTCCTACCAAATACATTACACGTCTTACCAAATACATTACACGTCTTACCAAATACATTACATGTCTTACCAAATACATTACACGTCTTACCAAATACATTACACGTCCTACCAAATACATTACACGTCTTACCAAATACATTACACGTCTTACCAAATACATTACACGTCTTACCAAATACATTACACGTCTTACTAGGTAAATTACACGTCTTACCAAATACATTACACGTCTTACCAGGTACAATACACGTCTTACCAAATACATTACACGTCTTACTCAATACACTACACGTCTTACCAAATACATTACACGTCTTACCAAATACATTACACGTCTTACCAAATACAATACACGTCTTACCAAATACATTACACGTCTTACCAAATACATTACACGTCCTACCAAATACATAACACGTCTTACCAAATACATTACACGTCTTACCAAATACATTACACGTCTTACCAAATACATTACACGTCCTACCAAATACATTACACGTCTTACCAATTACAATACACGTCCTACCAAATACATTACACGTCCTACCAAATACATTACACGTCCTACCAAATACAATACACGTCTTACCAAATACATTACACGTCTTACCAAATACAATACACGTCTTACCAAATACAATACACGTCTTACCAAATACATTACACGTATTACTAGGTAAATTACACGTCTTACCAAATACATTACACGTCTTACCAAATACATTACACGTCCTACCAAATACATTACACGTCTTACCAAATACATTACACGTCTTACCAAATACATTACACGTCTTACTAGGTAAATTACACGTCTTACCAAATACATTACACGTCTTACCAAATACATTACACGTCTTACCAAATACATTACACGTCTTACCAAATACATTACACGTCTTACTAGGTAAATTACACGTCTTACCAAATACATTACACGTCCTACCAAATACATTACACGTCTTACCAAATACATTACACGTCTTACCAAATACATTACACGTCTTACTAGGTAAATTACACGTCTTACCAAATACATTACACGTCTTACCAAATACATTACACGTCTTACTAGGTAAATTACACGTCTTACCAAATACATTACACGTCCTACCAAATACATTACACGTCTTACCAAATACATTACACGTCTTACCAAATACATTACACGTCCTACCATTACACGTCTTACCAAATACAATACACGTCTTACCAAATACAATACACGTCCTACCAAATACATTACACGTCTTACTAGGTAAATTACACGTCCTACCAAATACATTACACGTCTTACCAAATACATTACACGTCTTACCAAATACATTACACGTCTTACCAAATACATTACACGTCTTACCAAATACATTACACGTCCTACCAAATACATTACACGTCTTACCAAATACATTACACGTCTTACCAAATACATTACACGTCTTACCAAATACATTACACGTCCTACCAAATACATTACACGTCTTACTAGGTAAATTACACGTCTTACCAAATACATTACACGTCTTACCAAATACATTACACGTCTTACCAAATACATTACACGTCTTACCAAATACATTACACGTCCTACCAAATACATTACACGTCTTACCAAATACATTACACGTTTTACCAAATACACTACACGTCCTACCAAATACATTACATACACTACACGTCCTACCAAATACATTACACGTCCTACCAAATACATTACACGTCTTACCAAATACATTACACGTCTTACCAAATACATTACACGTCTTACCAAATACATTACACGTCTTACCAAATACATTACACGTCTTACCAAATACATTACACGTCTTACTAGGTAAATTACACGTCTTACCAAATACATTACACGTCTTACCAAATACATTACACGTCTTACCAAATACAATACACGTCTTACCAAATACAATACACGTCTTACCAAATACATTACACGTATTACTAGGTAAATTACACGTCTTACCAAATACATTACACGTCTTACCAAATACATTACACGTCCTACCAAATACATTACACGTCTTACCAAATACATTACACGTCTTACCAAATACATTACACGTCTTACCAAATACATTACACGTCTTACCAAATACATTACACGTCCTACCAAATACATTACACGTCTTACCAAATACATTACACGTCTTACCAAATACATTACACGTCTTACCAAATACATTACACGTCTTACTAGGTAAATTACACGTCTTACCAAATACATTACACGTCTTACCAAATACATTACACGTCTTACCAAATACATTACACGTCCTACCAAATACATTACACGTCTTACCAAATACATTACACGTCCTACCTAATACATTACACGTCTTCCAAATACATTACACGTCTTACCAAATACATTACGCGTCTTACCAAATACATTACACGTCCTACCAAATACATTACACGTCCTACCTAATACATTACACGTCTTCCAAATACATTACACGTCTTACCAAATACATTACACGTCTTACCAAATACATTACACGTCTTACCAAATACATTACACGTCTTACTAGGTAAATTACACGTCTTACCAAATACATTACACGTCTTACCAAATACATTACACGTCTTACCAAATACATTACACGTCCTACCAAATACATTACACGTCTTACCAAATACATTACACGTCCTACCTAATACATTACACGTCTTCCAAATACATTACACGTCTTACCAAATACATTACGCGTCTTACCAAATACATAACACGTCCTACCAAATACATTACACGTCCTACCAAATACATTACACGTCTTACCAAATACATTACACGTCTTACCAAATACATTACACGTCTTACCAAATACATTACACGTCCTACCAAATACATTACACGTCTTACCAGGTACAATACACGTCTTACCAAATACATTACACGTCTTACTCAATACATTACACGTCTTACCAAATACATTACACGTCTTACCAAATACATTACACGTCTTACCAAATACATTACACGTCTTACCAAATACAATACACGTCTTACCAAATACAATACACGTCTTACCAAATACATTACACGTCCTACCAAATACATAACACGTCTTACCAAATACATTACACGTCTTACCAAATACATTACACGTCCTACCAAATACATTACACGTCTTACCAAATACCTTACACGTCCTACCAAATACATTACACGTCTTACCAAATACATTACACGTCTTACCAAATACATTACACGTCCTACCTAATACATTACACGTCTTCCAAATACATTACACGTCTTACCAAATACATTACGCGTCTTACCAAATACATTACACGTCCTACCAAATACATTACACATCTTACCAAATACATTACACGTCTTACCAAATACATTACACGTCTTACCAAATACATTACACGTCTTACCAAATACATTACATGTCCTACCAAATACTTTACACGTCTTACCAAATACATAACACGTCGTACCAAATACATTACACGTCTTACTAGGTAAATTACACGTCCTACCAAATACATTACACGTCCTACCAAATACATTACACATCTTACCAAATACATTACACGTCTTACCAAATACATTACACATCTTACCAAAAACATTACACCTCTTACCAAATACATTACACGTCCTACCAAATACATTACACGTCCTACCAAATACATTACACGTCTTACCAAATACATTACACGTCTTACCAAATACATTACACGTCTTACCAAATACATTACACGTCTTACCAAATACATTACACGTCCTACCAAATACATTACACGTCCTACCAAATACATTACACGTCTTACCAAATACATTACACGTCCGACCAAATACATTACACGTCTTACCAAATACATTACACGTCTTACTAGGTAAATTACACGTCTTACCAAATACATTACACGTCCTACCAAATACATTACACGTCCTACCAAATACATTACACGTCTTACCAAATACATTACACGTCTTACCAAATACAATACACGTCTTACCAAATACATTACACGTCTTACCAAATACATTACACGTCCTACCAAATACATTACACGTCTTACCATGTAAATTACACGTCTTACTAAATACATTACACGTCCTACCAAATACATTACCAGTCTTACCAAATACATTACACGTCCTACCAAATACATTACACGTCTTACCAAATACATTACACGTCTTACCAAATACATTACACGTCTTACCAAATACATTACACGTCCTACCAAATACATTACACGTCTTACCAAATACATTACATGTCCTACCAAATACTTTACACGTCTTACCAAATACATAACACGTCGTACCAAATACATTACACGTCTTACTAGGTAAATTACACGTCCTACCAAATACATTACACGTCCTACCAAATACATTACACATCTTACCAAATACATTACACGTCTTACCAAATACATTACACATCTTACCAAAAACATTACACCTCTTACCAAATACATTACACGTCCTACCAAATACATTACACGTCCTACCAAATACATTACACGTCTTACCAAATACATTACACGTCTTACCAAATACATTACACGTCTTACCAAATACATTACACGTCTTACCAAATACATTACACGTCCTACCAAATACATTACACGTCCTACCAAATACATTACACGTCTTACCAAATACATTACACGTCTTACTAGGTAAATTACACGTCTTACCAAATACATTACACGTCTTACTAGGTAAATTACACGTCTTACCAAATACATTACACGTCCTACCAAATACATTACACGTCCTACCAAATACATTACACGTCTTACCAAATACATTACACGTCTTACCAAATACAATACACGTCTTACCAAATACATTACACGTCTTACCAAATACATTACACGTCCTACCAAATACATTACACGTCTTACCATGTAAATTACACGTCTTACTAAATACATTACACGTCCTACCAAATACATTACCAGTCTTACCAAATACATTACACGTCCTACCAAATACATTACACGTCTTACCAAATACATTACACGTCTTACCAAATACATTACACGTCTTACCAAATACATTACACGTCTTACCAAATACATTACACGTCTTACCAAATACATTACACGTCCTACCAAATACATTACACGTCTTACCAAATACATTACACGTCCTACCAAATACATTACACGTCTTACCAATTACAATACACGTCCTACCAAATACATTACACGTCCTACCAAATACATTACACGTCCTACGAAATACAATACACGTCTTACCAAATACATTACACGTCTTACCAAATACATTACACGTCTTACCAAATACATTACACGTCCTACCAAATACATTACACGTCTTACCAAAGACAATACACGTCTTACCAAATAAATGACACGTCTTACCAAATAAATTACACGTCTTGCCAAATACATTACAAGTCTTACCAAATACATTACACGTCTTACCAAATACATTACACGTCTTACCAAATACATTACACGTCTTACCAAATACATTACACGTCCTACCAAATACATTACACGTCTTACCAAATACATTACACGTCTTACCAAATACATTACACGTCTTACTAGGTAAATTACACGTCTTACCAAATACATTACACGTCTTTCCAAATACATTACACGTCTTACCAAATACAATACACGTCTTACCAAATACAATACACGTCTTACCAAATACATTACACGTATTACTAGGTAAATTACACGTCTTACCAAATACATTACACGTCTTACCAAATACATTACAAGTCCTACCAAATACATTACACGTCTTACCAAATACATTACACGTCTTACCAAATACATTACACGTCTTACTAGGTAAATTACACGTCTTACCAAATACAATACACGTCTTACCAAATACATTACACGTCTTACCAAATACATTACACGTCTTACCAAATACATTACACGTCTTACCAAATACATTACACGTCTTACCAAATACATTACACGTCTTACTAGGTAAATTACACGTCTTACCAAATACATTACACGTCTTACCAAATACATTACACGTCTTACCAAATACATTACACGTCTTACCAAATACATTACACGTCTTACCAAATACATTACACGTCTTACTAGGTAAATTACACGTCTTACCAAATACATTACACGTCCTACCAAATACATTACACGTCTTACCAAATACATTACACGTCCTACCATTACACGTCTTACCAAATACAATACACGTCTTACCAAATACAATACACGTCCTACCAAATACATTACACGTCTTACTAGGTAAATTACACGTCCTACCAAATACATTACACGTCTTACCAAATACATTACACGTCTTACCAAATACATTACACGTCTTACCAAATACATTACACGTCCTACCAAATACATTACACTTCTTATCAAATACATTACACGTCTTACCAAATACATTACACGTCTTACCAAATACATTACACGTCTTACCAAATACATTACACGTCTTACTAGGTAAATTACACGTCTTACCAAATACATTACACGTCTTACCAAATACATTACACGTCTTACCAAATACATTACACGTCTTACCAAATACATTACACGTCCTACCAAATACATTACACGTCTTACCAAATACATTACACGTTTTACCAAATACACTACACGTCCTACCAAATACATTACATACACTACACGTCCTACCAAATACATTACACGTCCTACCAAATACATTACACGTCTTACCAAATACATTACACGTCTTACCAAATACATTACACGTCCTACGAAATACATTACACGTCTTACCAAATACATTACACGTCTTACCAAATACATTACACGTCTTACTAGGTAAATTACACGTCTTACCAAATACATTACACGTCTTTCCAAATACATTACACGTCTTACCAAATACAATACACGTCTTACCAAATACAATACACGTCTTACCAAATACATTACACGTATTACTAGGTAAATTACACGTCTTACCAAATACATTACACGTCTTACCAAATACATTACACGTCCTACCAAATACATTACACGTCTTACCAAATACATTACACGTCTTACCAAATACATTACATGTCTTACCAAATACATTACACGTCTTACCAAATACATTACACGTCTTACCAAATACATTACACGTCTTACCAAATACATTACACGTCTTACCAAATACATTACACGTCTTACCAAATACATTACACGTCTTACTAGGTAAATTACACGTCTTACCAAATACATTACACGTCTTACTAGGTAAATTACACGTCTTACCAAATACATTACACGTATTACTAGGTAAATTACACGTCTTACCAAATACATTACACGTCTTACCAAATACATTACACGTCCTACCAAATACATTACACGTCTTACCAAATACATTACACGTCTTACCAAATACATTACACGTCTTACCAAATACATTACACGTCTTACCAAATACATTACACGTCCTACCAAATACATTACACGTCTTACCAAATACATTACACGTCTTACCAAATACATTACACGTCTTACCAAATACATTACACGTCTTACTAGGTAAATTACACGTCTTACCAAATACATTACACGTCTTACCAGGTACAATACACGTCTTACCAAATACATTACACGTCTTACTCAATACATTACACGTCTTACCAAATACATTACACGTCTTACCAAATACATTACACGTCTTACCAAATACAATACACGTCTTACCAAATACATTACACGTCTTACCAAATACATTACACGTCCTACCAAATACATAACACGTCTTACCAAATACATTACACGTCTTACCAAATACATTACACGTCTTACCAAATACATTACACGTCCTACCAAATACATTACACGTCTTACCAATTACAATACACGTCCTACCAAATACATTACACGTCCTACCAAATACATTACACGTCCTACCAAATACAATACACGTCTTACCAAATACATTACACGTCTTACCAAATACATTACACGTCTTACCAAATACATTACACGTCCTACCAAATACATTACACGTCTTACCAAATACATTACACGTCTTACCAAATACATTACACGTCTTACCAAATACATTACACGTCCTACCAAATACATTACACGTCTTACCAAATACATTACACGTCTTACCAAATACATTACACGTCTTACTAGGTAAATTACACGTCTTACCAAATACATTACACGTCTTTCCAAATACATTACACGTCTTACCAAATACAATACACGTCTTACCAAATACAATACACGTCTTACCAAATACATTACACGTATTACTAGGTAAATTACACGTCTTACCAAATACATTACACGTCTTACCAAATACATTACACGTCCTACCAAATACATTACACGTCTTACCAAATACATTACACGTCTTACCAAATACATTACACGTCTTACTAGGTAAATTACACGTCTTACCAAATACATTACACGTCTTACCAAATACATTACACGTCTTACCAAATACATTACACGT
Source organism: Limnoperna fortunei (assembly GCA_944474755.1). Lineage (NCBI taxonomy): Eukaryota > Metazoa > Mollusca > Bivalvia > Mytilida > Modiolidae > Limnoperna > Limnoperna fortunei. The sequence goes on from OX104124.1 coordinate 65,323,671, forward strand.
CTTACCAAATACATTACACGTCTTACTAGGTAAATTACACGTCTTACCAAATACATTACACGTCCTACCAAATACATTACACGTCTTACCAAATACATTACACGTCTTACCAAATACATTACACGTCTTACTAGGTAAATTACACGTCTTACCAAATACATTACACGTCTTACCAAATACATTACACGTCTTACTAGGTAAATTACACGTCTTACCAAATACATTACACGTCCTACCAAATACATTACACGTCTTACCAAATACATTACACGTCTTACCAAATACATTACACGTCCTACCATTACACGTCTTACCAAATACAATACACGTCTTACCAAATACAATACACGTCCTACCAAATACATTACACGTCTTACTAGGTAAATTACACGTCCTACCAAATACATTACACGTCTTACCAAATACATTACACGTCCTACCAAATACATTACACGTCTTACCAAATACATTACACGTCTTACCAAATACATTACACGTCCTACCAAATACATTACACTTCTTATCAAATACATTACACGTCTTACCAAATACATTACACGTCTTACCAAATACATTACACGTCCTACCAAATACATTACACGTCTTACTAGGTAAATTACACGTCTTACCAAATACATTACACGTCTTACCAAATACATTACACGTCTTACCAAATACATTACACGTCTTACCAAATACATTACACGTCCTACCAAATACATTACATGTCTTACCAAATACATTACACGTTTTACCAAATACACTACACGTCCTACCAAATACATTACATACACTACACGTCCTACCAAATACATTACACGTCCTACCAAATACATTACACGTCTTACCAAATACATTACACGTCTTACCAAATACATTACACGTCCTACCAAATACATTACACGTCTTACCAAATACATTACACGTCTTACCAAATACATTACACGTCTTACTAGGTAAATTACACGTCTTACCAAATACATTACACGTCTTTCCAAATACATTACACGTCTTACCAAATACAATACACGTCTTACCAAATACAATACACGTCTTACCAAATACATTACACGTATTACTAGGTAAATTACACGTCTTACCAAATACATTACACGTCTTACCAAATACATTACACGTCCTACCAAATACATTACACGTCTTACCAAATACATTACACGTCTTACCAAATACATTACACGTCTTACCAAATACATTACACGTCTTACCAAATACATTACACGTCCTACCAAATACATTACACGTCTTACCAAATACATTACACGTCTTACCAAATACATTACACGTCTTACCAAATACATTACACGTCTTACTAGGTAAATTACACGTCTTACCAAATACATTACACGTCTTACCAAATACATTACACGTCTTACCAAATACATTACACGTCCTACCAAATACATTACACGTCTTACCAAATACATTACACGTCCTACCTAATACATTACACGTCTTCCAAATACATTACACGTCTTACCAAATACATTACGCGTCTTACCAAATACATTACACGTCCTACCAAATACATTACACGTCCTACCAAATACATTACACGTCTTACCAAATACATTACACGTCTTACCAAATACATTACACGTCTTACCAAATACATTACACGTCCTACCAAATACATTACACGTCTTACCAGGTACAATACACGTCTTACCAAATACACTACACGTCTTACTCAATACATTACACGTCTTACCAAATACATTACACGTCTTACCAAATACATTACACGTCTTACCAAATACATTACACGTCTTACCAAATACAATAACGTCTTACCAAATACAATACACGTCTTACCAAATACATTACACGTCCTACCAAATACATAACACGTCTTACCAAATACATTACACGTCTTACCAAATACATTACACGTCCTACCAAATACATTACACGTCTTACCAAATACCTTACACGTCCTACCAAATACATTACACGTCTTACCAAATACATTACACGTCTTACCAAATACATTACACGTCTTACCAAATACATTACACGTCTTCCAAATACATTACACGTCTTACCAAATACATTACGCGTCTTACCAAATACATTACACGTCCTACCAAATACATTACACATCTTACCAAATACATTACACGTCTTACCAAATACATTACACATCTTACCAAAAACATTACACCTCTTACCAAATACATTACACGTCCTACCAAATACATTACACGTCCTACCAAATACATTACACGTCTTACCAAATACATTACACGTCTTACCAAATACATTACACGTCTTACCAAATACATTACACGTCTTACCAAATACATTACACGTCCTACCAAATACATTACACGTCCTACCAAATACATTACACGTCTTACCAAATACATTACACGTCCTACCAAATACATTACACGTCTTACCAAATACATTACACGTCTTACTAGGTAAATTACACGTCTTACCAAATACATTACACGTCCTACCAAATACATTACACGTCTTACCAAATACATTACACGTCTTACCAAATACATTACACGTCTTACCAAATACAATACACGTCTTACCAAATACAATACACGTCTTACCAAATACATTACACGTCTTACTAGGTAAATTACACGTCCTACCAAATACATTACACGTCTTACCAAATACATTACACGTCTTACCAAATACATTACACGTCTTACCAAATACAATACACGTCTTACCAAATACAATACACGTCTTACCAAATACATTACACGTCTTACTAGGTAAATAACACGTCTTACCAAATACATTACACGTCTTACCAAATACATTACACGTCTTACCAAATACATTACACGTCTTACCAAATACATTACACGTCTTACCAAATACATTACACGTCTTACCAAATACATTACACGTCTTACCAAATACATTACACGTCCTACCAAATACATTACACGTCTTACTAGGTAAATTACACGTCTTACCAAATACATTACACGTCTTACCAAATACATTACACGTCTTACCAAATACATTACACGTCTTACCAAATACATTACACGTCCTACCAAATACATTACACGTCTTACCAATTACATTACACGTTTTACCAAATACACTACACGTCCTACCAAATACATTACATACACTACACGTCCTACCAAATACATTACACGTCCTACCAAATACATTACACGTCTTACCAAATACATTACAGGTCTTACCAAATACATTACACGTCTTACCAAATACATTACACGTCTTACCAAATACATTACACGTCTTACCAAATACAATACACATCTTACCAAATACATTACACGTCCTACCAAATACATTACACGTCTTACCAAATACATTACACGTCTTACCAAATACATTACACGTCTAACCAAATACATTACACGTCTTACCAAATACATTACACGTCCTACCAAATACATTACACGTCTTACTAGGTAAATTACACGTCTTACCAAATAAATTACACGTCTTACCAAATACATTACACGTCTTACCAAATACATTACACGTCCTACCAAATACATTACACGTCTTACCAAATACATTACACGTCTTACCAAATACATTACACGTCTTACCAAATACATTACACGTCGTACCAAATACATTACACGTCTTACTAGGTAAATTACACGTCCTACCAAATACATTACACGTCCTACCAAATACATTACACATCTTACCAAATACATTACACGTCTTACCAAATACATTACACATCTTACCAAAAACATTACACCTCTTACCAAATACATTACACGTCCTACCAAATACATTACACGTCCTACCAAATACATTACACGTCTTACCAAATACATTACACGTCTTACCAAATACATTACACGTCTTACCAAATACATTACACGTCTTACCAAATACATTACACGTCCTACCAAATACATTACACGTCCTACCAAATACATTACACGTCTTACCAAATACATTACACGTCCGACCAAATACATTACACGTCTTACCAAATACATTACACGTCTTACTAGGTAAATTACACGTCCTACCAAATACATTACACGTCTTACCAAATACATTACACGTCTTACCAAATACATTACACGTCTTACCAAATACATTACACGTCCTACCATTACACGTCTTACCAAATACAATACACGTCTTACCAAATACAATACACGTCCTACCAAATACATTACACGTCTTACTAGGTAAATTACACGTCCTACCAAATACATTACACGTCTTACCAAATACATTACAGGTCTTACCAAATACATTACACGTCTTACCAAATACAATACACGTCTTACCAAATACAATACACGTCTTACCAAATACATTACACGTCTTACTAGGTAAATTACACGTCTTACCAAATACATTACACGTCTTACTAGGTAAATTACACGTCTTACCAAATACATTACACGTCCTACCAAATACATTACACGTCTTACCAAATACATTACACGTCTTACCAAATACATTACACGTCTTACCATTACACGTCTTACCAAATACAATACACGTCTTACCAAATACAATACACGTCCTACCAAATACATTACACGTCTTACTAGGTAAATTACACGTCCTACCAAATACATTACACGTCTTACCAAATACATTACACGTCTTACCAAATACATTACACGTCTTACCAAATACATTACACGTCCTACCAAATACATTACACGTCCTACCAAATACATTACACTTCTTATCAAATACATTACACGTCTTACCAAATACATTACACGTCTTACCAAATACATTACACGTCCTACCAAATACATTACACGTCTTACTAGGTAAATTACACGTCTTACCAAATACATTACACGTCTTACCAAATACATTACACGTCTTACCAAATACATTACACGTCTTACCAAATACATTACACGTCCTACCAAATACATTACATGTCTTACCAAATACATTACACGTTTTACCAAATACACTACACGTCCTACCAAATACATTACATACACTACACGTCCTACCAAATACATTACACGTCCTACCAAATACATTACACGTCTTACCAAATACATTACACGTCTTACCAAATACATTACAGGTCCTACCAAATACATTACACGTCTTACCAAATACATTAGACGTCCTACCAAATACATTACACGTCTTACTAGGTAAATTACACGTCTTACCAAATAAATTACACGTCTTACCAAATACATTACACGTCTTACCAAATACATTACACGTCCTACCAAATACATTACACGTCTTACCAAATACATTACATGTCCTACCAAATACTTTACACGTCTTACCAAATACATAACACGTCGTACCAAATACATTACACGTCTTACTAGGTAAATTACACGTCCTACCAAATACATTACACGTCCTACCAAATACATTACACATCTTACCAAATACATTACACGTCTTACCAAATACATTACACATCTTACCAAAAACATTACACCTCTTACCAAATACATTACACGTCCTACCAAATACATTACACGTCCTACCAAATACATTACACGTCTTACCAAATACATTACACGTCTTACCAAATACATTACACGTCTTACCAAATACATTACACGTCTTACCAAATACATTACACGTCCTACCAAATACATTACACGTCCTACCAAATACATTACACGTCTTACCAAATACATTACACGTCCGACCAAATACATTACACGTCTTACCAAATACATTACACGTCTTACTAGGTAAATTACACGTCTTACCAAATACATTACACGTCCTACCAAATACATTACACGTCTTACCAAATACATTACACGTCTTACCAAATACATTACACGTCCTACCATTACACGTCTTACCAAATACAATACACGTCTTACCAAATACAATACACGTCCTACCAAATACATTACACGTCTTACTAGGTAAATTACACGTCCTACCAAATACATTACACGTCTTACCAAATACATTACAGGTCTTACCAAATACATTACACGTCTTACCAAATACAATACACGTCTTACCAAATACAATACACGTCTTACCAAATACATTACACGTCTTACTAGGTAAATAACACGTCTTACCAAATACATTACACGTCTTACTAGGTAAATTACACGTCTTACCAAATACATTACACGTCCTACCAAATACATTACACGTCTTACCAAATACATTACACGTCCTACCAAATACATTACACGTCCTACCATTACACGTCTTACCAAATACAATACACGTCTTACCAAATACAATACACGTCCTACCAAATACATTACACGTCTTACTAGGTAAATTACACGTCCTACCAAATACATTACACGTCTTACCAAATACATTACACGTCTTACCAAATACATTACACGTCTTACCAAATACATTACACGTCTTACCAAATACATTACACGTCCTACCAAATACATTACACTTCTTATCAAATACATTACACGTCTTACCAAATACATTACACGTCTTACCAAATACATTACACGTCCTACCAAATACATTACACGTCTTACTAGGTAAATTACACGTCTTACCAAATACATTACACGTCTTACCAAATACATTACACGTCTTACCAAATACATTACACGTCTTACCAAATACATTACACGTCCTACCAAATACATTACATGTCTTACCAAATACATTACACGTTTTACCAAATACACTACACGTCCTACCAAATACATTACATACACTACACGTCCTACCAAATACATTACACGTCCTACCAAATACATTACACGTCTTACCAAATACATTACACGTCTTACCAAATACATTACAGGTCCTACCAAATACATTACACGTCTTACCAAATACATTACACGTCTTACGAAATACATTACACGTCTTACTAGGTAAATTACACGTCTTACCAAATACATTACACGTCTTTCCAAATACATTACACGTCTTACCAAATACAATACACGTCTTACCAAATACAATACACGTCTTACCAAATACATTACACGTATTACTAGGTAAATTACACGTCTTACCAAATACATTACACGTCTTACCAAATACATTACACGTCCTACCAAATACATTACACGTCTTACCAAATACATTACACGTCTTACCAAATACATTACACGTCTTACCAAATACATTACACGTCTTACCAAATACATTACACGTCCTACCAAATACATTACACGTCTTACCAAATACATTACACGTCTTACCAAATACATTACACGTCTTACCAAATACATTACACGTCTTACTAGGTAAATTACACGTCTTACCAAATACATTACACGTCTTACCAAATACATTACACGTCTTACCAAATACATTACACGTCCTACCAAATACATTACACGTCTTACCAAATACATTACACGTCCTACCTAATACATTACACGTCTTCCAAATACATTACACGTCTTACCAAATACATTACACGTCTTACCAAATACATTACACGTCCTACCAAATACATTACACGTCCTACCAAATACATTACACGTCTTACCAAATACATTACACGTCTTACCAAATACATTACACGTCCTACCATTACACGTCTTACCAAATACAATACACGTCTTACCAAATACAATACACGTCCTACCAAATACATTACACGTCTTACTAGGTAAATTACACGTCCTACCAAATACATTACACGTCTTACCAAATACATTACACGTCTTACCAAATACAATACACGTCTTACCAAATACAATACACGTCTTACCAAATACAATACACGTCTTACCAAATACATTACACGTCTTACTAGGTAAATAACACGTCTTACCAAATACATTACACGTCTTACTAGGTAAATTACACGTCTTACCAAATACATTACACGTCCTACCAAATACATTACACGTCTTACCAAATACATTACACGTCTTACCAAATACATTACACGTCCTACCATTACACGTCTTACCAAATACAATACACGTCTTACCAAATACAATACACGTCCTACCAAATACATTACACGTCTTACTAGGTAAATTACACGTCCTACCAAATACATTACACGTCTTACCAAATACATTACACGTCTTACCAAATACATTACACGTCTTACCAAATACATTACACGTCTTACCAAATACATTACACGTCCTACCAAATACATTACACGTCTTACCAAATACATTACACGTCTTACCAAATACATTACACGTCTTACCAAATACATTACACGTCCTACCAAATACATTACACGTCTTACTAGGTAAATTACACGTCTTACCAAATACATTACACGTCTTACCAAATACATTACACGTCTTACCAAATACATTACACGTCTTACCAAATACATTACACGTCCTACCAAATACATTACATGTCTTACCAAATACATTACACGTTTTACCAAATACACTACACGTCCTACCAAATACATTACATACACTACACGTCCTACCAAATACATTACACGTCCTACCAAATACATTACACGTCTTACCAAATACATTACACGTCTTACCAAATACATTACACGTCCTATCAAATACATTACACGTCTTACCAAATACATTACACGTCTTACCAAATACATTCCACGTCTTACTAGGTAAATTACACGTCTTACCAAATACATTACACGTCTTTCCAAATACATTACACGTCTTACCAAATACAATACACGTCTTACCAAATACAATACACGTCTTACCAAATACATTACACGTATTACTAGGTAAATTACACGTCTTACCAAATACATTACACGTCTTACCAAATACATTACACGTCCTACCAAATACATTACACGTCTTACCAAATACATTACACGTCTTACCAAATACATTACACGTCTTACCAAATACATTACACGTCTTACCAAATACATTACACGTCCTACCAAATACATTACACGTCTTACCAAATACATTACACGTCTTACCAAATACATTACACGTCTTACCAAATACATTACACGTCTTACTAGGTAAATTACACGTCTTACCAAATACATTACACGTCTTACCAAATACATTACACGTCTTACCAAATACATTACACGTCCTACCAAATACATTACACGTCTTACCAAATACATTACACGTCCTACCTAATACATTACACGTCTTCCAAATACATTACACGTCTTACCAAATACATTACGCGTCTTACCAAATACATTACACGTCCTACCAAATACATTACACGTCCTACCAAATACATTACACGTCTTACCAAATACATTACACGTCTTACCAAATACATTACACGTCTTACCAAATACATTACACGTCTTACCAAATACATTACACGTCTTACCAGGTACAATACACGTCTTACCAAATACATTACACGTCTTACCAAATACATTACACGTCTTACCAAATACATTACACGTCTTACCAAATACATTACACGTCTTACCAAATACATTACACGTCTTACCAAATACAATACACGTCTTACCAAATACAATACACGTCTTACCAAATACATTACACGTCCTACCAAATACATAACACGTCTTACCAAATACATTACACGTCTTACCAAATACATTACACGTCCTACCAAATACATTACACGTCTTACCAAATACCTTACACGTCCTACCAAATACATTACACGTCTTACCAAATACATTACACGTCTTACCAAATACATTACACGTCCTACCTAATACATTACACGTCTTCCAAATACATTACACGTCTTACCAAATACATTACGCGTCTTACCAAATACATTACACGTCCTACCAAATACATTACACATCTTACCAAATACATTACACGTCTTACCAAATACATTACACGTCCTACCAAATACATTACACGTCTTACCAAATACATTACATGTCCTACCAAATACTTTACACGTCTTACCAAATACATAACACGTCGTACCAAATACATTACACGTCTTACTAGGTAAATTACACGTCCTACCAAATACATTACACGTCCTACCAAATACATTACACATCTTACCAAATACATTACACGTCTTACCAAATACATTACACATCTTACCAAAAACATTACACCTCTTACCAAATACATTACACGTCCTACCAAATACATTACACGTCCTACCAAATACATTACACGTCTTACCAAATACATTACACGTCTTACCAAATACATTACACGTCTTACCAAATACATTACACGTCTTACCAAATACATTACACGTCCTACCAAATACATTACACGTCCTACCAAATACATTACACGTCTTACCAAATACATTACACGTCCGACCAAATACATTACACGTCTTACCAAATACATTACACGTCTTACTAGGTAAATTACACGTCTTACCAAATACATTACACGTCCTACCAAATACATTACACGTCTTACCAAATACATTACACGTCTTACCAAATACATTACACGTCCTACCATTACACGTCTTACCAAATACAATACACGTCTTACCAAATACAATACACGTCCTACCAAATACATTACACGTCTTACTAGGTAAATTACACGTCCTACCAAATGCATTACACGTCTTACCAAATACATTACACGTCTTACCAAATACATTACACGTCTTACCAAATACAATACACGTCTTACCAAATACAATACACGTCTTACCAAATACATTACACGTCTTACTAGGTAAATAACACGTCTTACCAAATACATTACACGTCTTACTAGGTAAATTACACGTCTTACCAAATACATTACACGTCCTACCAAATACATTACACGTCTTACCAAATACATTACACGTCTTACCAAATACATTACACGTCCTACCATTACACGTCTTACCAAATACAATACACGTCTTACCAAATACAATACACGTCCTACCAAATACATTACACGTCTTACCAAATACATTACACGTCTTACCAAATACATTACACGTCTTACCAAATACATTACACGTCTTACCAAATACATTACACGTCCTACCAAATACATTACACTTCTTATCAAATACATTACACGTCTTACCAAATACATTACACGTCTTACCAAATACATTACACGTCCTACCAAATACATTACACGTCTTACTAGGTAAATTACACGTCTTACCAAATACATTACACGTCTTACCAAATACATTACACGTCTTACCAAATACATTACACGTCTTACCAAATACATTACACGTCCTACCAAATACATTACATGTCTTACCAAATACATTACACGTTTTACCAAATACACTACACGTCCTACCAAATACATTACATACACTACACGTCCTACCAAATACATTACACGTCCTACCAAATACATTACACGTCTTACCAAATACATTACACGTCTTACCAAATACATTACAGGTCCTACCAAATACATTACACGTCTTACCAAATACATTACACGTCTTACCAAATACATTACACGTCTTACTAGGTAAATTACACGTCTTACCAAATACATTACACGTCTTTCCAAATACATTACACGTCTTACCAAATACAATACACGTCTTACCAAATACATTACACGTATTACTAGGTAAATTACACGTCTTACCAAATACATTACACGTCTTACCAAATACATTACACGTCCTACCAAATACATTACACGTCTTACCAAATACATTACACGTCTTACCAAATACATTACACGTCTTACCAAATACATTACACGTCTTACCAAATACATTACACGTCCTACCAAATACATTACACGTCTTACCAAATACATTACACGTCTTACCAAATACATTACACGTCTTACCAAATACATTACACGTCTTACTAGGTAAATTACACGTCTTACCAAATACATTACACGTCTTACCAAATACATTACACGTCTTACCAAATACATTACACGTCCTACCAAATACATTACACGTCTTACCAAATACATTACACGTCCTACCTAATACATTACACGTCTTCCAAATACATTACACGTCTTACCAAATACATTACGCGTCTTACCAAATACATTACACGTCCTACCAAATACATTACACGTCCTACCAAATACATTACACGTCTTACCAAATACATTACACGTCTTACCAAATACATTACACGTCCTACCATTACACGTCTTACCAAATACAATACACGTCTTACCAAATACAATACACGTCCTACCAAATACATTACACGTCTTACTAGGTAAATTACACGTCCTACCAAATACATTACACGTCTTACCAAATACATTACACGTCTTACCAAATACAATACACGTCTTACCAAATACAATACACGTCTTACCAAATACAATACACGTCTTACCAAATACATTACACGTCTTACTAGGTAAATAACACGTCTTACCAAATACATTACACGTCTTACTAGGTAAATTACACGTCTTACCAAATACATTACACGTCTTACCAAATACATTACACGTCTTACCAAATACATTACACGTCTTACCAAATACATTACACGTCCTACCATTACACGTCTTACCAAATACAATACACGTCTTACCAAATACAATACACGTCCTACCAAATACATTACACGTCTTACTAGGTAAATTACACGTCTTACCAAATACATTACACGTCTTACCAAATACATTACACGTCTTACCAAATACATTACACGTCTTACCAAATACATTACACGTCTTACCAAATACATTACACGTCCTACCAAATACATTACACTTCTTATCAAATACATTACACGTCTTACCAAATACATTACACGTCTTACCAAATACATTACACGTCCTACCAAATACATTACACGTCTTACTAGGTAAATTACACGTCTTACCAAATACATTACACGTCTTACCAAATACATTACACGTCTTACCAAATACATTACACGTCTTACCAAATACATTACACGTCCTACCAAATACATTACATGTCTTACCAAATACATTACACGTTTTACCAAATACACTACACGTCCTACCAAATACATTACATACACTACACGTCCTACCAAATACATTACACGTCCTACCAAATACATTACACGTCTTACCAAATACATTACACGTCTTACCAAATACATTACACGTCCTACCAAATACATTACACGTCTTACCAAATACATTACACGTCTTACCAAATACATTACACGTCTTACTAGGTAAATTACACGTCTTACCAAATACATTACACGTCTTTCCAAATACATTACACGTCTTACCAAATACAATACACGTCTTACCAAATACAATACACGTCTTACCAAATACATTACACGTATTACTAGGTAAATTACACGTCTTACCAAATACATTACACGTCTTACCAAATACATTACACGTCCTACCAAATACATTACACGTCTTACCAAATACATTACACGTCTTACCAAATACATTACACGTCTTACCAAATACATTACACGTCTTACCAAATACATTACACGTCCTACCAAATACATTACACGTCTTACCAAATACATTACACGTCTTACCAAATACATTACACGTCTTACCAAATACATTACACGTCTTTCTAGGTAAATTACACGTCTTACCAAATACATTACACGTCTTACCAAATACATTACACGTCTTACCAAATACATTACACGTCCTACCAAATACATTACACGTCTTACCAAATACATTACACGTCCTACCTAATACATTACACGTCTTCCAAATACATTACACGTCTTACCAAATACATTACGCGTCTTACCAAATACATTACACGTCCTACCAAATACATTATACGTCCTACCAAATACATTACACGTCTTACCAAATACATTACACGTCTTACCAAATACATTACACGTCTTACCAAATACATTACACGTCCTACCAAATACATTACACGTCTTACCAGGTACAATACACGTCTTACCAAATACATTACACGTCTTACTCAATACATTACACGTCTTACCAAATACATTACACGTCTTACCAAATACATTACACGTCTTACCAAATACATTACACGTCTTACCAAATACAATACACGTCTTACCAAATACAATACACGTCTTACCAAATACATTACACGTCCTACCAAATACATAACACGTCTTACCAAATACATTACACGTCTTACCAAATACATTACACGTCCTACCAAATACATTACACGTCTTACCAAATACATTACACGTCCTACCAAATACATTACACGTCTTACCAAATACATTACACGTCTTACCAAATACATTACACGTCCTACCTAATACATTACACGTCTTCCAAATACATTACACGTCTTACCAAATACATTACGCGTCTTACCAAATACATTACACGTCCTACCAAATACATTACACATCTTACCAAATACATTACACGTCTTACCAAATACATTACACATCTTACCAAAAACATTACACCTCTTACCAAATACATTACACGTCCTACCAAATACATTACACGTCCTACCAAATACATTACACGTCTTACCAAATACATTACACGTCTTACCAAATACATTACACGTCTTACCAAATACATTACACGTCTTACCAAATACATTACACGTCCTACCAAATACATTACACGTCCTACCAAATACATTACACGTCTTACCAAATACATTACACGTCCGACCAAATACATTACACGTCTTACCAAATACATTACACGTCTTACTAGGTAAATTACACGTCTTACCAAATACATTACACGTCCTACCAAATACATTACACGTCTTACCAAATACATTACACGTCTTACCAAATACATTACACGTCCTACCATTACACGTCTTACCAAATACAATACACGTCTTACCAAATACAATACACGTCCTACCAAATACATTACACGTCTTACTAGGTAAATTACACGTCCTACCAAATACATTACACGTCTTACCAAATACATTACACGTCTTACCAAATACATTACACGTCTTACCAAATACAATACACGTCTTACCAAATACAATACACGTCTTACCAAATACATTACACGTCTTACTAGGTAAATAACACGTCTTACCAAATACATTACACGTCTTACCAAATACATTACACGTCTTACCAAATACATTACACGTCTTACCAAATACATTACACTTCTTATCAAATACATTACACGTCTTACCAAATACATTACACGTCTTACCAAATACATTACACGTCCTACCAAATACATTACACGTCTTACTAGGTAAATTACACGTCTTACCAAATACATTACACGTCTTACCAAATACATTACACGTCTTACCAAATACATTACACGTCTTACCAAATACATTACACGTCCTACCAAATACATTACACGTCGTACCAATTACATTACACGTTTTACCAAATACACTACACGTCCTACCAAATACATTACATACACTACACGTCCTACCAAATACATTACACGTCCTACCAAATACATTACACGTCTTACCAAATACATTACAGGTCTTACCAAATACATTACACGTCTTACCAAATACATTACACGTCTTACCAAATACATTACACGTCTTACCAAATACAATACACGTCTTACCAAATACATTACACGTCTTACCAAATACATTACACGTCTTACCAAATACATTACACGTCTTACCAAATACATTACACGTCTAACCAAATACATTACACGTCTTACCAAATACATTACACGTCCTACCAAATACATTACACGTCTTACTAGGTAAATTACACGTCTTACCAAATAAATTACACGTCTTACCAAATACATTACACGTCCTACCAAATACATTACACGTCCTACCAAATACATTACACGTCTTACCAAATACATTACACGTCTTACCAAATACATTACACGTCTTACCAAATACATTACACGTCTTACCAAATACATTACACGTCCTACCAAATACATTACACGTCCTACCAAATACATTACACGTCTTACCAAATACATTACACGTCCGACCAAATACATTACACGTCTTACCAAATACATTACACGTCTTACTAGGTAAATTACACGTCTTACCAAATACATTACACGTTCTACCAAATACATTACACGTCTTACCAAATACATTACACGTCTTACCAAATACATTACACGTCCTACCATTACACGTCTTACCAAATACAATACACGTCTTACCAAATACAATACACGTCTTACCAAATACATTACACGTCTTACTAGGTAAATTACACGTCCTACCAAATACATTACACGTCTTACCAAATACATTACACGTCTTACCAAATACATTACACGTCTTACCAAATACATTACACGTCTTACCAAATACAATACACGTCTTACCAAATACATTACACGTCTTACTAGGTAAATAACACGTCTTACCAAATACATTACACGTCTTACCAAATACATTACACGTCTTACCAAATACATTACACGTCTTACCAAATACATTACACTTCTTATCAAATACATTACACGTCCTACCAAATACATTACACGTCTTACCAAATACATTACACGTCCTACCAAATACATTACACGTCTTACTAGGTAAATTACACGTCTTACCAAATACATTACACGTCTTACCAAATACATTACACGTCTTACCAAATACATTACACGTCTTACCAAATACATTACACGTCCTACCAAATACATTACACGTCTTACCAATTACATTACACGTTTTACCAAATACACTACACGTCCTACCAAATACATTACATACACTACACGTCCTACCAAATACATTACACGTCCTACCAAATACATTACACGTCTTACCAAATACATTACAGGTCTTACCAAATACATTACACGTCTTACCAAATACATTACACGTCTTACCAAATACATTACACGTCTTACCAAATACATTACACGTCTTACCAAATACATTACACGTCATACCAAATACATTACACGTCTTACCAAATACATTACACGTCTTACCAAATACATTACACGTCTTACCAAATACATTACACGTCTTACCAAATACATTAGACGTCCTACCAAATACATTACACGTCTTACTAGGTAAATTACACGTCTTACCAAATAAATTACACGTCTTACCAAATACATTACACGTCTTACCAAATACATTACACGTCCTACCAAATACATTACACGTCTTACCAAATACATTACATGTCCTACCAAATACTTTACACGTCTTACCAAATACATAACACGTCGTACCAAATACATTACACGTCTTACTAGGTAAATTACACGTCCTACCAAATACATTACACGTCCTACCAAATACATTACACATCTTACCAAATACATTACACGTCTTACCAAATACATTACACATCTTACCAAAAACATTACACCTCTTACCAAATACATTACACGTCCTACCAAATACATTACACGTCCTACCAAATACATTACACGTCTTACCAAATACATTACACGTCTTACCAAATACATTACACGTCTTACCAAATACATTACACGTCTTACCAAATACATTACACGTCCTACCAAATACATTACACGTCCTACCAAATACATTACACGTCTTACCAAATACATTACACGTCCGACCAAATACATTACACGTCTTACCAAATACATTACACGTCTTACTAGGTAAATTACACGTCTTACCAAATACATTACACGTCCTACCAAATACATTACACGTCTTACCAAATACATTACACGTCTTACCAAATACATTACACGTCCTACCATTACACGTCTTACCAAATACATTACACGTCTTACCAAATACATTACACGTCTTACCAAATACATTACACGTCTTACTAGGTAAATTACACGTCCTACCAAATACATTACACGTCTTACCAAATACATTACACGTCTTACCAAATACATTACACGTCTTACCAAATACAATACACGTCTTACCAAATACAATACACGTCTTACCAAATACAATACACGTCTTACCAAATACAATACACGTCTTACCAAATACATTACACGTCTTACTAGGTAAATAACACGTCTTACCAAATACATTACACGTCTTACCAAATACATTACACGTCTTACCAAATACATTACACGTCTTACCAAATACATTACACGTCTTACCAAATACATTACACGTCTTACCAAATACATTACACGTCTTACCAAATACATTACACGTCCTACCAAATACATTACACGTCTTACTAGGTAAATTACACGTCTTACCAAATACATTACACGTCTTACCAAATACATTACACGTCTTACCAAATACATTACACGTCTTACCAAATACATTACACTTCTTACCAAATACATTACACGTCTTACCAAATACATTACACGTCTTACCAAATACATTACACGTCCTACCAAATACATTACACGTCTTACTAGGTAAATTACACGTCTTACCAAATACATTACACGTCTTTCCAAATACATTACACGTCTTACCAAATACAATACACGTCTTACCAAATACAATACACGTCTTACCAAATACATTACACGTATTACTAGGTAAATTACACGTCTTACCAAATACATTACACGTCTTACCAAATACATTACACGTCCTACCAAATACATTACACGTCTTACCAAATACATTACACGTCTTACCAAATACATTACACGTCTTACCAAATACATTACACGTCTTACCAAATACATTACACGTCCTACCAAATACATTACACGTCTTACCAAATACATTACACGTCTTACCAAATACATTACACGTCTTACCAAATACATTACACGTCTTACTAGGTAAATTACACGTCTTACCAAAAACATTACACGTCTTACCAAATACATTACACGTCTTACCAAATACATTACACGTCCTACCAAATACATTACACGTCTTACCAAATACATTACACGTCCTACCTAATACATTACACGTCTTCCAAATACATTACACGTCTTACCAAATACATTACGCGTCTTACCAAAAACATTACACGTCCTACCAAATACATTACACGTCCTACCAAATACATTACACGTCTTACCAAATACATTACACGTCTTACCAAATACATTACACGTCTTACCAAATACATTACACGTCCTACCAAATACATTACACGTCTTACCAGGTACAATACACGTCTTACCAAATACATTACACGTCTTACTCAATACATTACACGTCTTACCAAATACATTACACGTCTTACCAAATACATTACACGTCTTACCAAATACAATACACATCTTACCAAATACATTACACGTCCTACCAAATACATTACACGTCTTACCAAATACATTACACGTCTTACCAAATACATTACACGTCTAACCAAATACATTACACGTCTTACCAAATACATTAGACGTCCTACCAAATACATTACACGTCTTACTAGGTAAATTACACGTCTTACCAAATAAATTACACGTCTTACCAAATACATTACACGTCCTACCAAATACATTACACGTCCTACCAAATACATTACACGTCTTACCAAATACATTACACGTCTTACCAAATACATTACACGTCTTACCAAATACATTACACGTCTTACCAAATACATTACACGTCCTACCAAATACATTACACGTCCTACCAAATACATTACACGTCTTACCAAATACATTACACGTCCGACCAAATACATTACACGTCTTACCAAATACATTACACGTCTTACTAGGTAAATTACACGTCTTACCAAATACATTACACGTTCTACCAAATACATTACACGTCTTACCAAATACATTACACGTCTTACCAAATACATTACACGTCCTACCATTACACGTCTTACCAAATACAATACACGTCTTACCAAATACAATACACGTCCTACCAAATACATTACACGTCTTACTAGGTAAATTACACGTCCTACCAAATACATTACACGTCTTACCAAATACATTACACGTCCTACCAAATACATTACACGTCTTACCAAATACAATACACGTCTTACCAAATACAATACACGTCTTACCAAATACATTACACGTCTTACTAGGTAAATTACACGTCTTACCAAATACATTACACGTCTTACCAAATACATTACACGTCTTACCAAATACATTACACGTCTTACCAAATACATTACACGTCTTACCAAATACATTACACGTCTTACCAAATACATTACACGTCTTACCAAATACATTACACGTCCTACCAAATACATTACACGTCTTACAAGGTAAATTACACGTCTTACCAAATACATTACACGTCCTACCAAATACATTACACGTCTTACCAAATACATTACACGTCTTACCAAATACATTACACGTCCTACCAAATACATTACACGTCTTACCAATTACATTACACGTTTTACCAAATACACTACACGTCCTACCAAATACATTACATACACTACACGTCCTACCAAATACATTACACGTCCTACCAAATACATTACACGTCTTACCAAATACATTACAGGTCTTACCAAATACATTACACGTCTTACCAAATACATTACACGTCTTACCAAATACATTACACGTCTTACCAAATACAATACACATCTTACCAAATACATTACACGTCCTACCAAATACATTACACGTCTTACCAAATACATTACACGTCTTACCAAATACATTACACGTCTAACCAAATACATTACACGTCCTACCAAATACATTAGACGTCCTACCAAATACATTACACGTCTTACTAGGTAAATTACACGTCTTACCAAATAAATTACACGTCTTACCAAATACATTACACGTCTTACCAAATACATTACACGTCCTACCAAATACATTACACGTCTTACCAAATACATTACATGTCCTACCAAATACTTTACACGTCTTACCAAATACATAACACGTCGTACCAAATACATTACACGTCTTACTAGGTAAATTACACGTCCTACCAAATACATTACACGTCCTACCAAATACATTACACATCTTACCAAATACATTACACGTCTTACCAAATACATTACACATCTTACCAAAAACATTACACCTCTTACCAAATACATTACACGTCTTACCAAATACATTACACGTCCTACCAAATACATTACACGTCTTACCAAATACATTACACGTCTTACCAAATACATTACACGTCTTACCAAATACATTACACGTCTTACCAAATACATTACACGTCCTACCAAATACATTACACGTCCTACCAAATACATTACACGTCTTACCAAATACATTACACGTCCGACCAAATACATTACACGTCTTACCAAATACATTACACGTCTTACTAGGTAAATTACACGTCTTACCAAATACATTACACGTCCTACCAAATACATTACACGTCTTACCAAATACATTACACGTCTTACCAAATACATTACACGTCCTACCATTACACGTCTTACCAAATACAATACACGTCTTACCAAATACAATACACGTCCTACCAAATACATTACACGTCTTACTAGGTAAATTACACGTCCTACCAAATACATTACACGTCTTACCAAATACATTACACGTCTTACCAAATACATTACACGTCTTACCAAATACAATACACGTCTTACCAAATACAATACACGTCTTACCAAATACAATACACGTCTTACCAAATACAATACACGTCTTACCAAATACATTACACGTCTTACTAGGTAAATAACACGTCTTACCAAATACATTACACGTCTTACCAAATACATTACACGTCTTACCAAATACATTACACGTCTTACCAAATACATTACACTTCTTATCAAATACATTACACGTCTTACCAAATACATTACACGTCTTACCAAATACATTACACGTCCTACCAAATACATTACACGTCTTACTAGGTAAATTACACGTCTTACCAAATACATTACACGTCTTACCAAATACATTACACGTCTTACCAAATACATTACACGTCTTACCAAATACATTACACGTCTTACCAAATACATTACACGTCTTACCAAATACATTACACGTCTTACCAAATACATTACACGTCCTACCAAATACATTACACGTCTTACTAGGTAAATTACACGTCTTACCAAATACATTACACGTCTTACCAAATACATTACACGTCTTACCAAATACAATACACGTCTTACCAAATACAATACACGTCTTACCAAATACATTACACGTATTACTAGGTAAATTACACGTCTTACCAAATACATTACACGTCTTACCAAATACATTACACGTCCTACCAAATACATTACACGTCTTACCAAATACATTACACGTCTTACCAAATACATTACACGTCTTACCAAATACATTACACGTCTTACCAAATACATTACACGTCCTACCAAATACATTACACGTCTTACCAAATACATTACACGTCTTACCAAATACATTACACGTCTTACCAAATACATTACACGTCTTACTAGGTAAATTACACGTCTTACCAAATACATTACACGTCTTACCAAATACATTACACGTCTTACCAAATACATTACACGTCCTACCAAATACATTACACGTCTTACCAAATACATTACACGTCCTACCTAATACATTACACGTCTTCCAAATACATTACACGTCTTACCAAATACATTACGCGTCTTACCAAAAACATTACACGTCCTACCAAATACATTACACGTCCTACCAAATACATTACACGTCTTACCAAATACATTACACGTCTTACCAAATACATTACACGTCTTACCAAATACATTACACGTCCTACCAAATACATTACACGTCTTACCAGGTACAATACACGTCTTACCAAATACATTACACGTCTTACTCAATACATTACACGTCTTACCAAATACATTACACGTCTTACCAAATACATTACACGTCTTACCAAATACAATACACGTCTTACCAAATACATTACACGTCTTACCAAATACAATACACGTCTTACCAAATACAATACACGTCTTACCAAATACATTACACGTCCTACCAAATACATAACACGTCTTACCAAATACATTACACGTCTTACCAAATACATTACACGTCTTACCAAATACATTACACGTCCTACCAAATACATTACACGTCTTACCAAATACATTACACGTCTTACCAAATACAATACACGTCTTACCAAATACATTACACGTCTTACCAAATACATTACACGTCCTACCAAATACATTACACGTCTTACCATGTAAATTACACGTCTTACTAAATACATTACACGTCCTACCAAATACATTACACGTCTTACCAAATACATTACACGTCCTACCAAATACATTACACGTCTTACCAAATACATTACACGTCTTACCAAATACATTACACGTCCTACCTAATACATTACACGTCTTCCAAATACATTACACGTCTTACCAAATACATTACGCGTCTTACCAAATACATTACACGTCCTACCAAATACATTACACATCTTACCAAATACATTACACGTCTTACCAAATACATTACACATCTTACCAAATACATTACACCTCTTACCAAATACATTACACGTCCTACCAAATACATTACACGTCCTACCAAATACATTACACGTCTTACCAAATACATTACACGTCTTACCAAATACATTACACGTCTTACCAAATACATTACACGTCTTACCAAATACATTACACGTCCTACCAAATACATTACACGTCTTACCAAATACATTACACGTCCTACCAAATACATTACACGTCTTACCAAATACATTACACGTCCTACAAAATACATTACACGTCTTACCAAATACAATACACATCTTACCAAATACATTACACGTCTTACCAAATACATTACACGTCTTACCAAATACAATACACGTCCTACCAAATACATTACACGTCTTACCAAATACATTACACGTCTTACCAAATACATTACACGTCTTACCAAGTACAATACACGTCCTACCAAATACAACACTCGTCCTACCAAATACATTACACGTCTTACCAAATACATTACACGTCTTACCAAATACATTACACGTCTTACCAAATACATTACACGTCCTACCAAATACATTACACGTCTTTCCAAATACATTACACGTACTACCAAATACATTACACGTCTTACCAAATACAATACACGTCTTTCCAAATACATTATACGTCTTACTATCTTACTAGGTAAATTACACGTCTTACCAGGTAAATTACACGTCTTACCAGGTACAATACACGTCTTACCATATACATTACACGTCTTACTAGGTAAATAACACGTCTAAATTACAAGGAAATTCATTAAAGATAAAACAAGGTTAGTAATCACCCATTAGTTAACTTCCGTCATCTGTCATTCACACTAGAAAAAAAAGGTTCGTGCGCGTTTGAAAGATGTTTTGCAGCTTTCGTAATACTAATGTAAGGACAGACAGCAGACATTCGGAACACTTATGTAACAATGTAGAACGTGCACTACGTACCCAAGAAGATTAATTACGTTCACTAAACGCCGGGAACTACTTCGAAATATAAATAAAGTTCACCACACAACGGTATCTACACCAAAATATGTTCTGCACTCACCGGGAACTACTCCAAAATACAGCGTTCTGCACACAGCGGAAACTACTCCGAAAGACAGCGTTCTGCCCACACCGGGACGTACTCCGAAATAAAATATTCATCAAGCACTATAAACTATTCCGCAGTATGTCGTTTAGAAAACCGGAAATACTCCTAAATGCAACGATCATCAAACCCCATGGAGCTTCTCGCAAAAATATACTATCTTACATTGGTACGAGTGGATTATCGGATTTCTCCAATCGAGATAGTTCAATTATGGAATTTTAAGTCCGAGCCGTGGAGAAATCCAATAATCCAAGAGTACTAATGTAAGATTCTGTTTCTCTAATTTTAAAAAGTAGTAAATTTGCGAAACGAAGTACAAATTCTCCCAATCCCAATTTCACGTTCATGAATACGCGGTAAATGGAAGGTGTTTTGTTAATGACGTCATGAGTTCTTATTGTGACGTTATTATTTTTAACCAACCAACTGCTGAGAACAACAAACTCACTAGTGATAAGAAATATTTTTTCCATACCGGTCACGCGGTTGAAAAATTAGAGAAACAACTATAATCAATCACTGGCAACTACTTTAAATATAAAGTTCATTAAACTCCGTGAACAACTTCTAAATAAAACGTTCATCAAACCCCGGGGAACTTTTCCTAAATACAACCGTGGCGGATAAGGCCTACAACTAGAAGAAGTTACCTGCCTTAGTGGTATGTGTGAAAAGACTTTAAAATGTACTTTACAATTGTATTTTGATGTTTCATAGTATTTTGGATGATTGATTATAAGTTATCGTTCATGATTTTGCAATTTAAGGCATGTCATAATACTTTGTCAAGTGTTCAAATAGATTTTGATTTATATTTGAAATCATCTCTGTTATATTGCTTTCTATTGAAAATCAAAGTATATTCAGACTATTATTTTACAGGCGTTAGCTATAGTCTTCTTACACTTTTAGCCTTATGTAAACTACATTTTAACTATACTGCTATTTTTATAGCCTTATTATACATTTTAATAAATGTTGCAACTTGTACTTTGTCTAAATTTGCCCTGTCCAACGATGAGAGTTCAAAGACCCAGGTCCCTGTGTTCGAATCCGAACAAGTTTTGTTAAATAGTAGCCACTGGATAAAAACACTGAAGAGATTTCAGAAGAATGCTACACAATTGTGGCTTAGCAAATCGCACTCCAGAGAATTCAAAATCGCTCCTGTTACACAACATTAAACAATCGCTGGCAACAACTCCGAAATACAACGTTCTCTAAACGCCGAGAACTTCTCCGAAATACGTGGTCAGTTGTATGTAATTATGTGGTCAGATGTATGGTAATCAGTATTAGACCTGTTTATGTGGTCAGTTGTATGGTAATCAGTATTAGACCCGTTTACTTGGTCAGTTGTATGGTAATCAGTATTAGACCCGTTTATGTGGTCAGTTGTATGGTAATCAGTATTAGACCCGTTTATGTGGTCAGTTGTATGGTAATCAGTATTAGACCCGTTTATGTTGTCAGTTGTATGGTAATCAGAATTAGACCTGTTTATGTTGTCAGTTGTATGGTGATCAGTATTAGACCTGTTTTGTGTGGTCAGAGGTATGGTAATCAGTATAAGACCTGTTTATGTGGTCAGTTTTATGGTAATCAGTATTAGACCTGTTTATGTTGTCAGTTGTATGGTAATCAGTATTAGACCTGTTTATGTGGTCAGTTGTATGGTAATCAGTATTAGACCTGTTTATGTGGTCAGTTGTATGGTAATCAGTATTAGACCTGTGTATGTTGTCAGTTGTGTGAAAATCAGTATTAGACCTGTTTATGTGGTCAGTTGTATGGTAATAAGTATTAGACCTGTTTATGTGGTCAGTTGTATGGTAATCAGTATTAGACCTGTTTCTGGTCACTTGCATGGTAATCAGTATAAGACCCGTTTACATGGTCAGTTGTATGGTAATCAGTATTAGACCTGTGTATGTGGTCAGTTGTATGGTAGTCAGTAAAAGACCTGTTTATATCGCCAGTTGTATCGTTATCAGTATTAGACCTGTGTTTGGTCACTTGCATGGTAATCAGTATAAGACATGTTTATGTGGTCAGTTTTATGGTAATCAGTATAAGACCTGTTTATGTGGTCAGTTGTATGGTAATCAGTATTAGACCTGTTTATGTGGTCAGTTGTATGGTAATCAGTATTAGACCTGTTTATGTGGTCAGTTGTATGGTAATCAGTATTAGACCTGTTTATGTGGTCAGTTTTATGGTAATCAGTATAAGACCTGTTTATGTGGTCAGTTGTATGGTAATCAGTATTAGACCTGTTTGTGGTCATTTGCTATACTGCTATTTTTATAGCCTTATTATACATTTTAATAAATGTTGCAACTTGTACTTTGTCTAAATTTGCCCTGTCCAACGATGAGAGTTCAAAGACCCAGGTCCCTGTGTTCGAATCCGAACAAGTTTTGTTAAATAGTAGCCACTGGATAAAAACACTGAAGAGATTTCAGAAGAATGCTACACAATTGTGGCTTAGCAAATCGCACTCCAGAGAATTCAAAATCGCTCCTGTTACACAACATTAAACAATCGCTGGCAACAATTCCGAAATACAACGTTCTTTAAACGCCGAGAACTTCTCCGAAATACGTGGTCAGTTGTACGTAATTATGTGGTCAGATGTATGGTAATCAGTATTAGACCTGTTTATGTGGTCAGTTGTATGGTAATCAGTATTAGACCCGTTTAATTGGTCAGTTGTATGGTAATCAGTATTAGACCCGTTTATGTGGTCAGTTGTATGGTAATCAGTATTAGACCCGTTTATGTGGTCAGTTGTATGGTAATCAGTATTAGACCCCTTTATGTTGTCAGTTGCATGGTAATCAGAATTAGACCTGTTTATGTTGTCAGTTGTATGGTGATCAGTATTAGACCTGTTTATGTGGTCAGTTGTATGGTAATCAGTATAAGACCTGTTTATGTGGTCAGTTGTATGGTAATCAGTATTAGACCTGTGTATGTTGTCAGTTGTGTGAAAATCAGTATTAGACCTGTCTATGTGGTCAGTTGTATGGTAATCAGTATTAGACCTGTTTATGTGGTCAGTTGTATGGTAATCAGTATTAGACCTGTTTGTGGTCACTTGCATGGTAATCAGTATAAGACCCGTTTACATGGTCAGTTGTATGGTAATCAGTATTAGACCTGTGTATGTGGTCAGTTGTATGGTAGTCAGTAAAAGACCTGTTTATATCGCCAGTTGTATCGTTATCAGTATTAGACCTGTGTTTGGTCACTTGCATGGTAATCAGTATAAGACATGTTTATGTGGTCAGTTTTATGGTAATCAGTATAAGACCTGTTTATGTGGTCAGTTGTATGGTAATCAGTATTAGACCTGTTTATGTGGTCAGTTGTATGGTAATCAGTATTAGACCTGTTTATGTAGTCAGTTGTATGGTAATCAGTATTAGACCTGTTTATGTGGTCAGTTTTATGGTAATCAGTATAAGACCTGTTTATGTGGTCAGTTGTATGGTAATCAGTATTAGACCTGTTTATGTGGTCAGTTGTATGGTAATCAGTATTAGACCTGTTTGTGGTCATTTGCATGGTAATTAATAATAGACCTGTTTATATGGTCACTTGCATAGTAATCAGTATTAGACCTGTTTATATTGTCAGTGTATGGTAATCAGTATTAGATCTGTTTGTGTGGTCAGTTGTATGGTAATCAGTATTGGACCTTTATGGTAATCAGTATTAGACCTGTATGTAAATCAGTATTAGACCTCTTTATATGGTCAGTGTATGGTAATCAGTATTAGACCTTTATGGTAATCAGTATTAGACCTGTATGTAAATCAGTATTAGACCTCTTTATATGGTCAGTGTATGGTAATCAGTATTAGATCTGTTTGTGTGGTCAGTTGTATGGTAATCAGTATTAGATCTGTTTGTGTGGTCAGTTGTATGGTAATTAGTATTAGACCTCTTTATATGGTCAGTGTATGGTAATCAGTATTAGACCTGTATAGTAATCTGTTTGTTTGTTTGGTGGTGTTTAACGCCACTTTCAGCAATTTTTCAGCTTTATAATGGCGTCCAATTTTTATTAAGGGAGGATGCTGGAATACCCGGAGAAAACCCTCGACCTCCGGTAGGAAAACTGGCAATCCTTGTCAATTAAGATTGCAGTCGAGTACACCCTGCCCGCAGTGAGAATCGAACCCGCAATCTCAGTGTTGACAGACCACGTGATCAATACTAGACGAACTACCTTGACCACTCGTCCACCGAGGCCCCTGTACGGTAATCAGTATTAGACCTGTATGGTAATCAGCATTAGATCTGTTTATGTGGTCAGTTGTACGGTAATCAGCATTAGACCTCTTTATATGGTCAATTGTATGGTAATCAGTATTAGATCTGTTTGTGGTCACTTGCATGGTAATCAGTATTAGACCTGTTTATGTGGTCAGTTGTATGGTAATCAGTATAAGACCTGTTTACATGGTCAGATGTATGGTAATCAGCATTAGACCTGTGTATGTGGTAAGTTGTACGGTAATCAGTATAAGACCTGGTTATGTGGTCAGTTCTATCGTTATCAGTATTTGACCTGTGTGTGGTCACTTGCATGGTAATCAGTATTAGACCTGTTTATGTGGTCAGTTGTCTAGTAAACAGCATTAGGCCTGTTTATGTGGTCAGTTGTATGGTAATCAGTATTAGACCTGTTTCTGTGGTCAGTTGTATGGTAATCAGTATTAGACCTGTTTATGTGGTCAGTTGTCTAGTAATCAGCATTAGGCCTGTTTATGTGGTCAGTTGTATGGTAATCAGCATCAGGCCTGTTTATGTGGTCAGTTGTATGGTAATCAGTATTAGACCTGTTTATGAGGCCAGTTGTATGGTAATCAGAATTAGACCTGTGTATGTGGTCAGTTGTATGCTAATCAGTATTAGACCTGTTTATGTAGTCAGTTGTATGGTAATCAGTATTAGACCTGTTTCTGTGGTGAGCTGTATGGTAATCAGCATTAAACCTGTTTATGTGGTCAGTTGTATGGTAATCAGAATTAGACCTGTTTATGTGGCCAGTTGTATGGTAATCAGTATTAGACCTGTTTATGTGGTCAGTTGTATGGTAATCAGAATTAGACCTGTTTATGTGGTCAGTTGTATGGTAATCAGTATTAGATCTGTTTATGTGGTCAGTTGTATGGTAATTAGAATTATACCCGTTTATGTGGCCAGTTGTATGGTAATCAGAATTAGACCTGTTTATGTAGTCAGTTGTATGGTAATCAGTATTAGACCTGTTTCTGTGGTCAGTTGTATGGTAATCAGAATTAGACCTGTTTATGTGGTCAGTTGTATGGTAATCATTATTAGACCTGTTTATGTGGTCAGTTGTATGGTAATCAACAATAGGTTCTTACATATGTTTCTGGGAACGACTGGGTTATCTTCCATGAAAGATAAATGTGTATGTCTTTTCTTGAGTGGAGCTCAGCAGAATCAAAAAATTAAAACTGCAAAAAATAATGAGTGGAACATCACTTGTTTTTCTAGAAACGCATGAAAATTACTCTTTCTTTCATAAACCAACAACTTTACATTGTGATGCCCTATACTCTCCATTGTTTAAGGTCCGGCATCCAATCACCTGCAACAAAGACGTTCAACAAAAACGTTGTTATGCTACCATGATGGCGATTAGTCAACTCTCACAAACACATGTCACTTCACAATTATCACAGAAGCTTATGACATGATATCATAGGACACATAAAATATTTCACTCTAACAAATGTCCTCTCACCAAGTCAAAAGTCACCTAAGAGATATTTTTACATCAGACGTATCTCAAGGACACGTCATCTCTCACAAACACTCAACTCTGGCACATTTCACATGTCATCTCATAGACACATGTCACATGGTGTAATATCATTTCACATGACATCACAGCGACACATCTCACATGACATCACACCGACACAACTCACATGACATTACACTGTCACATATCACATGACATCACACCAACACAACTCACATGACATCACAGCGACACATCTCACATGACATCACACCGACATATCTCACATGACATCACAGAGACACATCTCACATGACATCACACCAACACAACTCACATGACATTACACTGACACATCTCACATGACATCACACTGACACATCTCACATGACATTACACTGACACATCTCACATAACATAACACCGACACATCTCACATGACATCACAGACACATCTCACATGACATCACACTGACACTTCTCACATGACATTACACCAACACATCTCACATGACATCACACCGACATCTCACATGACGTCACACAGACACATCTCACATGAAATCACACTGACATGTCTCACAGACATCAGATACAAATCACATGACATTACACCGACACATCTCACATGACATCACGCCGACACATCTCACATGATATCACAGACACATCTCACATGATATTTCACCGACACATCTCACATGACATTACACTGACACATCTCACATGACATTACACCGACACATCTCACATGACATCACACAGACACATATCACATGACATTACACCAGCACATCTCACATGACATCACACCGACATCTCACATGACGTCACACAGACACATCTCACATGACATCACACTGACATGTCTCACATGGCATCACACCAACACATCTCACATGACATCACAGACACATCTCACATGACATTTCACCGACACATCTCACATGACATAATACTGACACATCTCACATGACATTACACCGACACATCTCACATGACATCACAGCGACACAACTCACATGACATTACACCGACACATCTCACATGACATCACACCGACACATCTCACATGACATCACAGACACATCTCACATGACATTTCACCGACACATCTCACATGACATAACACGGACACATCTCACATGACATAACACGGACACATCTCACATGACATTACACCGACACATCTCACATGACATTACACCGACACATCTCACACATGACATCACAGTGACACATCTCACATGACATCACACTGACACGTCTCACATGACATTACACAGACACATCTCACATGACATCAGACACATCTCACATGACATGACACGTCTCACGTGACATCACATAGACACATCTCACATGACATAACACCGACACATCTCACATGACATAACACCGACACATCTCACATGACATCACATAGACACATCTCACATGACATAACACCGACACATCTCACATGACATAACACCGACACATCTCACATGACATCTCATATGACATCACACTGACACGTCTCACATGACATTACACCAACACATCTCACATGACATCACACCGACATCTCACATGACGTCACAGACACATCTCACATGACATCACAGACATGTCTCACCGACATCAGACACATCTCACATGACATCACACCGACACTACTCACATGACATTACACTGACACATCTCACATGACATCATACCGACACATCTCACATGACATCAGACACATCTCACATGACATTTCACCGACACATCTCACATGACATCACACTGACACATCTCACATGACATCACACTGACACGTCTCACATGACATTACACAGACACATCTCACATGACATCACACAGACATCTCACATGACATCACACAAGACACATCTCACATGACATCACACAGACACTTCTCACATGACATCACACAGACATCTCACATGACATCACACAGACACATCTCACCTGACATGACACGTCTCACATGACATCACACTGACACATCTCACATGACATAACACCGACACATCTCTCATGACATAACACCGACACATCTCACATGACATCATATAGACTCATCTCACATGACATAACACCGACACATCTCACATGACATAACACCGACACATCTCACATGACATCACATAGACACATCTCATATGACATCACACTGGCACATCTCACATGACATCACACTGGCACATCTCACATGACATCACACCGACACATCTCACAATGAGATATATCATCCCACAGGGACAGGTGTCACCATGCAGTCTAGTCTTTTGGAAAAACATCATAGAAAAACCACTTTTGTGAATAAGTAACCAATTATTTTAATCATTTTATGTGCATATTTTATTTAAAGTAAATCATTTAAAAGAGTAATCACATTGATAACAAATGAATACAAAATAATTGACAAATATTTATTACACTGTATCACTAATACACATATAAA
The DNA here is from genome assembly GCA_944474755.1 of Limnoperna fortunei. Taxonomy (NCBI): domain Eukaryota; kingdom Metazoa; phylum Mollusca; class Bivalvia; order Mytilida; family Modiolidae; genus Limnoperna; species Limnoperna fortunei. The sequence goes on from OX104124.1 coordinate 65,356,170, forward strand.
GTAAAATACATGATGTTATTGTAAAATAACCAAGACAGTGAATATAATACATGTACTGTTGACCTTGTCATTTAAATAAAAATATGTAAATTGTTTACATGATGTTATTATTAGACAGAATATTATCTTTCACTAATTCTTCACATATTCACAATATTCAATACATTCAAGGAGAAGTCTACAATTATCAATCAACTGTTCATGTATAACCTATTTAACAGAGTAATTATATTGATTACAAAAGAGTACACAGAAATTGACATTACCTTTAAATAGTAACTATTTATATAAGATGTCTAATTATAGATATATAGGTCAATTCAATCATTCTTAACATGTCAGCTGTCAAACTGTATTGGACATTTATTTAAGAGTTCATTATATAGAAAATTATCTTTAATTCTTTACATATTCACAATATTTGATTTTTTAGTTCACATGACATGTAGTAATTTAATACACTGATACACATTGTTTATATCCAGTGATCAATAACAACAGATAAGTCAGACATATGTAAACTACATCATCACTTCCTGGTGTCAATCAGAATATATTGTAATGTGGATTATTTATACTTTCTTATAAACATAAACATTGTCATGACAACTAATAACAACAGATAAGTCAGACATATGTAAACTACATGATCACTTCCTGGTGTCAATCAGAATATATTGTAATGTGGATTATTTATACTTTCTTATAAACATAAACATTGTCATGACAACCAGTAACAAATGACTTAGACAGTGAATTATAACATATGTATGGATACCAAATAGATGATGGTATCTGTGTAATAATAACCTGACTCTGTTTACCATCAGGACTAATCCTGAGTACATTGTCAGACCCATAACATATAACAAGTACATGTCCTTCATCATCTGTTGTAATTCCCCATGGTTCCCTCATGTTAGGATCAGTAAATGTAAACAAAGTGTTCCCCACTGTATCAATACAGTACAACTTATCATAGTCAGTATAGTAGATACGTCCTGCCTCACCACCACAGATATACCTAGGCCATACACCCACTGGTATTGTACGTGTTACCTTCCCTGACATGTTCATTACCTTTATTGTACTATCAGTACAGCCTACAAACAGCTGGTTATCTCTGTACATGATACCACCACACCCCACCTTTACATCAGTACGTTGTATAACTTGTCTCTGTCTGACATCTACTATCACTACAGTAGTAGGATATAATATAACAGCTACAGTGTTGTTGTCTACTACAGCTATACACCATGGTACACCAGGTAATGGAATGGTATGTTGTTGTTGTCCTGTTATATCACATGTTACTAATTGTTTACCATCATAATCAGCTATAACTAACACATCATGTAACACCTTTATATCACTGATCCTCTCTACATTGACCTTGAAGTTATAATCCAGTGAATACATGTCCTGTACATGTTGTACAATGTGATATTTAGTATCTGTTGATTCCCTGTGTTGATTGTTACAGTCCTGACACATAGATCTCTGACAGACATGACACCTGTAAAGGATTTATATAAATGTAATATCATAATTCTGACATAAAAACAATTGACTTATATATTATATAAAGTAAACAAAACACCATGTTGTGTGTATCTCCATTTAAATAGATCAAAGGATGAACCCAAGATCAGCATTAATTTATATAAATATAATGTCCTAATGAATACAATTATATAAAGTCAACATAATAAAATAACAGTAACGATATGTCTGTATATAAATAGGTCACATGATGACAATTTGAATTTTTAAACTTGTGTGGTAGTAACAATGTAAGTGTACAAAGAAATAGACATTTAATGTACATTTAGTTCCATGTGTTGATAGTTATAGTCCTGACACGGACATGACTTCATGATTAATATCATTAAATAACACTACAGTTACTTGACTACAAACTTGTGGTGTCATAATTAAATATAAACATGTGTCATTAAAATGATTTGTGTTGATTATGTCTGTTGTATGTTATTGATATGAACAAAAACATGTTTATCAGTTTGGTTTAAAATTATAAAAAATTATAATGCCAAGAAAACTACAAGGGCAGCATGATAATGTTTTGAAATGTATGACAACTAGATGGGGGCAGTTGTCTGGGGGATGTAATAAGGGGGCAATTGTCTGGGGGGATGTAATAAGGGGGCAGTTGTCATAAGGGGGCAATTGTCTGGGGGGATGTAATAAGGGGGCAGTTGTCATAAGGGGGCAATTGTCTGGGGGATGTAATAAGGGGATAGTTGTCATAAGGGGGCAATTGTCTGGGGGGATGTAATAAGGGGGCAGTTGTCATAAGGGGGCAATTGTCTGGGGGGATGTAATAAGGGGGTAGTTGTCATAAGGGGGCAATTGTCTGGGGGGATGTAATAAGGGGATAGTTGTCAGAAGGGGGGCAATTGTCAGGGGGATGTAATAAGGGGGCAGTTGTCATAAGGGGGCAATTGTCTGGGGGGATGTAATAAGAAGGCAGTTGTCTGGGGGGATGTAAAAAGGGGGCAGTAGTCATAGGGGGCAATTGTCTGGGGGATGTAATAAAGGGCAATTATCTGGGGGGATGTAATAAGGGGGCAATTGTCTGGGGGGATGTAATAAGGGGGCAATTGTCTGGGGGATGTAATAAGGGGGCAATTGTCTGGGGGATGTAATAAGGGGGCAATTGTCTGGGGGATGTAATAAGGGGGCAGTTGTCACAAGGGGGCAGTTGTCACAAGGGGGCAATTGTCTGGGTGATGTAATAAGGGGGCAGTTGTCATAAGTGGGCACTTGTCTGGGTGATGTAATAAGGGGGCAATTGTCTGGGGGATGTAATAAGGGAGCAACAGTCTGGGGATGTAATAAGGGGGCAGTTGTCATAAGGGGGCAATTGTCTGGGGGGATGTAATAAGGGGATAGTTGTCAGAAGGGGGGCAATTGTCTGGGGGATGTAATAAGGGGGCAGTTGTCATAAGGGGGCAATTGTCTGGGGGGATGTAATAAGAAGGCAGTTGTCATAAGGGGGCAATTGTCTGGGGGGATGTAATAAGGGGGCAATTGTCTGGGGGATGTAATAAGGGGGCAATTGTCTGGGTGATGTAATAAGGGGGCAATTGTCTGGGGGATGTAATAAGGGGGCAGTTGTCACAAGGGGGCAATTGTCTGGGTGATGTAATAAGGGGGCAGTTGTCATAAGTGGGCACTTGTCTGGGTGATGTAATAAGGGAGCAATTGTCTGGGTGATGTAATAAGGGGGCAATTGTCTGGGGGGTGTAATAAGGGGGCAATTGTCTGTGTGATGTAATAAGGGGGCAATTGTCTGGGGGATGTAATAAGGGGGCAGTTGTCTGGGTGATGTAATAAGAGGGCAATTGTCTGGGAGATGTAATAAGGGGGCAATTGTCTGGTGGATGTAATAAGGGGGCAATTGTCTGGGGATGTAATAAGGGGGCAATTGTCTGGTGGATGTAATAAGGGGGCAATTGTCTGGGGATGTAATAAGGGGGCAATTGTCTGGGTGATGTAATAAGGGGGCAATTGTCTGGGGATGTAATAAGGGGGCAATTGTCTGGGTGATGTAATAAGGGGGCAATTGTCTGGTGGGATGTAATAAGGGAGCAAGTGTCTGGGTGATGTAATAAGGGGGCAATTGTCTGGGGATGTAATAAGGGAGCAATTGTCTGGGGATGTAATAAGGGGGCAATTGTCTGGGGATGTAATAAGGGGGCAATTGTCTGGTGTGATGTAATAAGGGGGCAATTGTCTGGGTGATGTAATAAGGGGGCAATTGTCTGGTGATGTAATAAGGGGGCAATTGTCAGGGATGTAATAAGGGAGCAATTGTCTGTTGGGATGTAATAAGGGGGCAATTGTCTGGGTGATGTAATAAGGGGGCAATTGTCTGGTGGGATGTAATAAGGGGGCAATTGTCTGGGATGTAATAAGGGGGCAATTGTCTGGTGGGATGTAATAAGGGGGCAATTGTCTGGGTGATGTAATAAGGGGGCAATTGTCTGGTGGGATGTTATAAGGGGGCAATTGTCTGGGGATGTAATAAGGGGGCAATTGTCTGGGGGATGTAATAAAGGGGCAATTGTCTGGTGGGATGTAATAAGGGGGCAATTGTCTGGGTGATGTAATAAGGGGGCAATTGTCTGGGTGATGTAATAAGGGGGCAATTGTCTGTGTGATGTAATAAGGGGGCAGTTGTCTGGTGGGATGTAATAAGGGGGCAATTGTCTGGGGGATGTAATAAGGGGGCAATTGTCTGTGTGATGTAATAAGGGGGCAGTTGTCTGGGGATGTAATAAGGGGGAAATTGTCTGGGGGGTGTAATAAGGTAGCAATTGTCTGGGGGGTGTAATAAGGGAGCAATTGTCTGGGGATGTAATAAGGGGGAAATTGTCTGGTGGGATGTAATAAGGGGGCAATTGTCTGGTGGGATGTAATAAGGGGGCAATTGTCTGGTGGGATGTAATAAGGGGGCAATTGTCTGGGTGATGTAATAAGGGAGCAATTGTCTGGGGATGTAATAAGGGGGCAGTTGTCTGTGGATGTAATAAGGGGGAAATTGTCTGGTGGGATGTAATAAGGGGGCAATTGTCTGGTGGGATGTAATAAGGGGGCAATTGTCTGGTGGGATGTAATAAGGGGGCAATTGTCTGGGTGATGTAATAAGGGAGCAATTGTCTGGGGATGTAATAAGGGGGCAGTTGTCTGTGGATGTAATAAGGGGGCAATTGTCTGGTGGGATGTAATAAGGGGGCAATTGTCTGGGGGATGTTCTGGGGGATGTAATAAGGGGGCAATTGTCTGGGGGATGTAATAAGGGGGCAGTTGTCTGGGGATGTAATAAGGGGGAAATTGTCTGGCGGGTGTAATAAGGGAGCAATTGTCTGGGGGATGTAATAAGGGGGCAATTGTCTGGGGGATGTAATAAGGGGGCAATTGTCTGGGGGGATGTAATAAGGGGGCAATTGTCTGGTGGGATGTAATAAGGGGGCAATTGTCTGGGTGATGTAATAAGGGGGCAATTGTCTGGGTAATGTAATAAGGGGGCAATTGTCTGTGTGATGTAATAAGGGCGCAGTTGTCTGGTGTGATGTAATAAGGGGGCAATTGTCTGGGGGATGTAATAAGGGGGCAATTGTCTGTGTGATGTAATAAGGGGGCAGTTGTCTGGGGATGTAATAAGGGGGAAATTGTCTGGGGGGTGTAATAAGGGGGCAGTTGTCTGGGGGATGTAATAAGGGAGCAATTGTCTGGGAATGTAATAAGGGGGCAGTTGTCTGGGGATGTAATAAGCGGGCAATTGTCTGGGTGATGTAATAAGGGGGCAATTGTCTGGTGGCATGTAATAAGGGAGCAATTGTCTGGGTGATGTAATGAGGGGGCAATTGTCTGGTGGGATGTAATAAGGGGGCAATTGTCTGGTGGGATGTAATAAGGGAGCAATTGTCTGGGGGATGTAATAAGGGGGCAATTGTCTGTAGGATGTAATAAGGGGGCAATTGTCTGGGGGATGTAATAAGGGGGCAATTGTCTGGGGATGTAATAAGGGGGCAGTTGTCTGGGGGATGTAATAAGGGGGCAGTTGTCATAAGGGGGTAATTGTCTGGGTGATGTAATAAGGGGGCAATTGTCTGGTGGGATGTAATAAGGGGCCAGTTGTCTGGTGGGATGTAATAAGGGGGCAATTGTCTGGGGATGTAATAAGGGGGCAATTGTCTGGGTGATGTAATAAGGGGGCAATAGTCTGGGGGGATGTAATAAGGGGGCAATAGTCTGGGGGATGTAATAAGGGGGCAATAGTCTGGGGGGATGTAATAAGGGGGCAATAGTCTGGGGTGATGTAATAAGGGGGCAGTTGTCATAAGGGGGCAATTGTCTGGGTGATGTAATAAGGGGGCAATAGTCTGGGGGGATGTAATAAGGGGGCAATTGTCTGGGTGATGTAATAAGGGGGCAATAGTCTGGGGGGATGTAATAAGAGGGCAATTGTCTGGGGGGATGTAATAAGGGGGCAATAGTCTGGGGGGATGTAATAAGGGGGCAGTTGTCATAAGGGGGCAATTGTCTGGGGGGATGTAATAAGGGGGAAATTGTCTGGGGGATGTAATAAGGGAGCAATTGTCTGGGGGATGTAATAAGGGAACAATTGTCTGGGGGATGTAATAAGGGGGCAGTTGTCTGGTGATGTAATAAGGGGGCAATTGTCTGGGGGGATGTAATAAGGGGGCAATTGTCTCGGGATGTAATGAGGGGGCAATTGTCTGGGGGGATGTAATAAGGGGGCAATAGTCTGGGGGGATGTAATAAGGGGGCAGTTGTCATAAGGGGGCAATTGTCTGGGGGGATGTAATAAGGGGGCAGTTGTCATACGGTGCAATTGTCTGGGGGATGTAATAAGGGGTCAGTTTTCATAAAGCGGCAATTGTCTGGGGGATGTAATAAGGGGTCAGTTTTCATAAAGCGGCAATTGTCTGGGGGATGTAATAAGGGGTCAGTTTTCATAAAGCGGCAATTGTCTGGGTGATGTAATAAGGGGGAAATTGTCTGGGGGATGTAATAAGGGAGCAATTGTCTGGGGGATGTAATAAGGGAACAATTGTCTGGGGGATGTAATAAGGGGGCAGTTGTCTGGTGATGTAATAAGGGGGCAATTGTCTGGGGGGATGTAATAAGGGGGCAATTGTCTCAGGATGTAATGAGGGGGCAATTGTCTGGGGGGATGTAATAAGGGGGCAATAGTCTGGGGGGATGTAATAAGGGGGCAGTTGTCATAAGGGGGCAATTGTCTGGGGGGATGTAATAAGGGGGCAGTTGTCATACGGTGCAATTGTCTGGGGGATGTAATAAGGGGTCAGTTTTCATAAGGGGGGCAATTGTCAGGGGGATGTAATAAGGGGGCAGTTGTCATAAGGGGGCAATTGTCTGGGGGGATGTAATAAGAAGGCAGTTGTCTGGGGGGATGTAAAAAGGGGGCAGTAGTCATAGGGGGCAATTGTCTGGGGGATGTAATAAAGGGCAATTATCTGGGGGGATGTAATAAGGGGGCAATTGTCTGGGGGGATGTAATAAGGGGGCAATTGTCTGGGGGATGTAATAAGGGGGCAATTGTCTGGGGGATGTAATAAGGGGGCAATTGTCTGGGGGATGTAATAAGGGGGCAGTTGTCACAAGGGGGCAGTTGTCACAAGGGGGCAATTGTCTGGGTGATGTAATAAGGGGGCAGTTGTCATAAGTGGGCACTTGTCTGGGTGATGTAATAAGGGGGCAATTGTCTGGGGGATGTAATAAGGGAGCAACAGTCTGGGGATGTAATAAGGGGGCAGTTGTCATAAGGGGGCAATTGTCTGGGGGGATGTAATAAGGGGATAGTTGTCAGAAGGGGGGCAATTGTCTGGGGGATGTAATAAGGGGGCAGTTGTCATAAGGGGGCAATTGTCTGGGGGGATGTAATAAGAAGGCAGTTGTCATAAGGGGGCAATTGTCTGGGGGGATGTAATAAGGGGGCAATTGTCTGGGGGATGTAATAAGGGGGCAATTGTCTGGGTGATGTAATAAGGGGGCAATTGTCTGGGGGATGTAATAAGGGGGCAGTTGTCACAAGGGGGCAATTGTCTGGGTGATGTAATAAGGGGGCAGTTGTCATAAGTGGGCACTTGTCTGGGTGATGTAATAAGGGAGCAATTGTCTGGGTGATGTAATAAGGGGGCAATTGTCTGGGGGGTGTAATAAGGGGGCAATTGTCTGTGTGATGTAATAAGGGGGCAATTGTCTGGGGGATGTAATAAGGGGGCAGTTGTCTGGGTGATGTAATAAGAGGGCAATTGTCTGGGAGATGTAATAAGGGGGCAATTGTCTGGTGGATGTAATAAGGGGGCAATTGTCTGGGGATGTAATAAGGGGGCAATTGTCTGGTGGATGTAATAAGGGGGCAATTGTCTGGGGATGTAATAAGGGGGCAATTGTCTGGGTGATGTAATAAGGGGGCAATTGTCTGGGGATGTAATAAGGGGGCAATTGTCTGGGTGATGTAATAAGGGGGCAATTGTCTGGTGGGATGTAATAAGGGAGCAAGTGTCTGGGTGATGTAATAAGGGGGCAATTGTCTGGGGATGTAATAAGGGAGCAATTGTCTGGGGATGTAATAAGGGGGCAATTGTCTGGGGATGTAATAAGGGGGCAATTGTCTGGTGTGATGTAATAAGGGGGCAATTGTCTGGGTGATGTAATAAGGGGGCAATTGTCTGGTGATGTAATAAGGGGGCAATTGTCAGGGATGTAATAAGGGAGCAATTGTCTGTTGGGATGTAATAAGGGGGCAATTGTCTGGGTGATGTAATAAGGGGGCAATTGTCTGGTGGGATGTAATAAGGGGGCAATTGTCTGGGATGTAATAAGGGGGCAATTGTCTGGTGGGATGTAATAAGGGGGCAATTGTCTGGGTGATGTAATAAGGGGGCAATTGTCTGGTGGGATGTTATAAGGGGGCAATTGTCTGGGGATGTAATAAGGGGGCAATTGTCTGGGGGATGTAATAAAGGGGCAATTGTCTGGTGGGATGTAATAAGGGGGCAATTGTCTGGGTGATGTAATAAGGGGGCAATTGTCTGGGTGATGTAATAAGGGGGCAATTGTCTGTGTGATGTAATAAGGGGGCAGTTGTCTGGTGGGATGTAATAAGGGGGCAATTGTCTGGGGGATGTAATAAGGGGGCAATTGTCTGTGTGATGTAATAAGGGGGCAGTTGTCTGGGGATGTAATAAGGGGGAAATTGTCTGGGGGGTGTAATAAGGTAGCAATTGTCTGGGGGGTGTAATAAGGGAGCAATTGTCTGGGGATGTAATAAGGGGGAAATTGTCTGGTGGGATGTAATAAGGGGGCAATTGTCTGGTGGGATGTAATAAGGGGGCAATTGTCTGGTGGGATGTAATAAGGGGGCAATTGTCTGGGTGATGTAATAAGGGAGCAATTGTCTGGGGATGTAATAAGGGGGCAGTTGTCTGTGGATGTAATAAGGGGGAAATTGTCTGGTGGGATGTAATAAGGGGGCAATTGTCTGGTGGGATGTAATAAGGGGGCAATTGTCTGGTGGGATGTAATAAGGGGGCAATTGTCTGGGTGATGTAATAAGGGAGCAATTGTCTGGGGATGTAATAAGGGGGCAGTTGTCTGTGGATGTAATAAGGGGGCAATTGTCTGGTGGGATGTAATAAGGGGGCAATTGTCTGGGGGATGTTCTGGGGGATGTAATAAGGGGGCAATTGTCTGGGGGATGTAATAAGGGGGCAGTTGTCTGGGGATGTAATAAGGGGGAAATTGTCTGGCGGGTGTAATAAGGGAGCAATTGTCTGGGGGATGTAATAAGGGGGCAATTGTCTGGGGGATGTAATAAGGGGGCAATTGTCTGGGGGGATGTAATAAGGGGGCAATTGTCTGGTGGGATGTAATAAGGGGGCAATTGTCTGGGTGATGTAATAAGGGGGCAATTGTCTGGGTAATGTAATAAGGGGGCAATTGTCTGTGTGATGTAATAAGGGCGCAGTTGTCTGGTGTGATGTAATAAGGGGGCAATTGTCTGGGGGATGTAATAAGGGGGCAATTGTCTGTGTGATGTAATAAGGGGGCAGTTGTCTGGGGATGTAATAAGGGGGAAATTGTCTGGGGGGTGTAATAAGGGGGCAGTTGTCTGGGGGATGTAATAAGGGAGCAATTGTCTGGGAATGTAATAAGGGGGCAGTTGTCTGGGGATGTAATAAGCGGGCAATTGTCTGGGTGATGTAATAAGGGGGCAATTGTCTGGTGGCATGTAATAAGGGAGCAATTGTCTGGGTGATGTAATGAGGGGGCAATTGTCTGGTGGGATGTAATAAGGGGGCAATTGTCTGGTGGGATGTAATAAGGGAGCAATTGTCTGGGGGATGTAATAAGGGGGCAATTGTCTGTAGGATGTAATAAGGGGGCAATTGTCTGGGGGATGTAATAAGGGGGCAATTGTCTGGGGATGTAATAAGGGGGCAGTTGTCTGGGGGATGTAATAAGGGGGCAGTTGTCATAAGGGGGTAATTGTCTGGGTGATGTAATAAGGGGGCAATTGTCTGGTGGGATGTAATAAGGGGCCAGTTGTCTGGTGGGATGTAATAAGGGGGCAATTGTCTGGGGATGTAATAAGGGGGCAATTGTCTGGGTGATGTAATAAGGGGGCAATAGTCTGGGGGGATGTAATAAGGGGGCAATAGTCTGGGGGATGTAATAAGGGGGCAATAGTCTGGGGGGATGTAATAAGGGGGCAATAGTCTGGGGTGATGTAATAAGGGGGCAGTTGTCATAAGGGGGCAATTGTCTGGGTGATGTAATAAGGGGGCAATAGTCTGGGGGGATGTAATAAGGGGGCAATTGTCTGGGTGATGTAATAAGGGGGCAATTGTCTGGGGGGATGTAATAAGAGGGCAATTGTCTGGGGGGATGTAATAAGGGGGCAATAGTCTGGGGGGATGTAATAAGGGGGCAGTTGTCATAAGGGGGCAATTGTCTGGGGGGATGTAATAAGGGGGAAATTGTCTGGGGGATGTAATAAGGGAGCAATTGTCTGGGGGATGTAATAAGGGAACAATTGTCTGGGGGATGTAATAAGGGGGCAGTTGTCTGGTGATGTAATAAGGGGGCAATTGTCTGGGGGGATGTAATAAGGGGGCAATTGTCTCGGGATGTAATGAGGGGGCAATTGTCTGGGGGGATGTAATAAGGGGGCAATAGTCTGGGGGGATGTAATAAGGGGGCAGTTGTCATAAGGGGGCAATTGTCTGGGGGGATGTAATAAGGGGGCAGTTGTCATACGGTGCAATTGTCTGGGGGATGTAATAAGGGGTCAGTTTTCATAAAGCGGCAATTGTCTGGGGGATGTAATAAGGGGTCAGTTTTCATAAAGCGGCAATTGTCTGGGGGATGTAATAAGGGGTCAGTTTTCATAAAGCGGCAATTGTCTGGGTGATGTAATAAGGGGGAAATTGTCTGGGGGATGTAATAAGGGAGCAATTGTCTGGGGGATGTAATAAGGGAACAATTGTCTGGGGGATGTAATAAGGGGGCAGTTGTCTGGTGATGTAATAAGGGGGCAATTGTCTGGGGGGATGTAATAAGGGGGCAATTGTCTCAGGATGTAATGAGGGGGCAATTGTCTGGGGGGATGTAATAAGGGGGCAATAGTCTGGGGGGATGTAATAAGGGGGCAGTTGTCATAAGGGGGCAATTGTCTGGGGGGATGTAATAAGGGGGCAGTTGTCATACGGTGCAATTGTCTGGGGGATGTAATAAGGGGTCAGTTTTCATAAAGCGGCAATTGTCTGGGGGATGTAATAAGGGGTCAGTTTTCATAAAGCGGCAATTGTCTGGGGGATGTAATAAGGGGTCAGTTTTCATAAAGCGGCAATTGTCTGGGTGATGTAATAAGGGGGCAATTGTCTGGGTGATGTAATAAGGGAGCAATTGTAGGGGGGATGTAATAAGGGGGCAATTGTCTGGGTGATGTAATAAGGGGGCAATTGTCTGGGTGATGTAATAAGGGGGCAATTGTCTGGGTGATGTAATAAAGGGGCAATTGTCTGGGTGATGTAATAAGGGGGCAATTGTCTCGGGATGTACTGAGGGGGCAATTGTCTGGGGGGATGTAATAAGGGGGCAATAGTCTGGGGGGATGTAATAAGGGGGCAGTTGTCATAAGGGGGCAATTGTCTGGGGGGGATGTAATAAGGGGGCAGTTGTCATAAGGGGGCAGTTGTCATGAGGGGGCAATTGTCTGGGGGGATGTAATAAGGGGGCAGTTGTCATACGGTGCAATTGTCTGGGGGATGTAATAAGGGGTCAGTTTTCATAAAGCGGCAATTGTCTGGGGGATGTAATAAGGGAGCAATTGTCTGGGGATGTAATAAGGGGGCAGTTGTCTGTGGATGTAATAAGGGGGAAATTGTCTGGTGGGATGTAATAAGGGGGCAATTGTCTGGTGGGATGTAATAAGGGGGCAATTGTCTGGTGGGATGTAATAAGGGGGCAATTGTCTGGGTGATGTAATAAGGGAGCAATTGTCTGGGGATGTAATAAGGGGGCAGTTGTCTGTGGATGTAATAAGGGGGCAATTGTCTGGTGGGATGTAATAAGGGGGCAATTGTCTGGGGGATGTTCTGGGGGATGTAATAAGGGGGCAATTGTCTGGGGGATGTAATAAGGGGGCAGTTGTCTGGGGGATGTAATAAGGGGGCAATTGTCTGGGGGGATGTAATAAGGGGGCAATTGTCTGGTGGGATGTAATAAGGGAGCAATTGTCTGGTGGGATGTAATAAGGGGGCAATTGTCTGGGTGATGTAATAAGGGAGCAATTGTCTGGGGATGTAATAAGGGGGCAATTGTCTGTGTGATGTAATAAGGGGGCAGTTGTCTGGGGATGTAATAAGGGGGAAATTGTCTGGGGGGTGTAATAAGGGGGCAGTTGTCTGGGGGATGTAATAAGGGAGCAATTGTCTGGGAATGTAATAAGGGGGCAGTTGTCTGGGGATGTAATAAGGGGGCAATTGTCTGGGTGATGTAATAAGGGGGCAATTGTCTGGTGGCATGTAATAAGGGAGCAATTGTCTGGGTGATGTAATGAGGGGGCAATTGTCTGGTGGGATGTAATAAGGGGGCAATTGTCTGGTGGGATGTAATAAGGGAGCAATTGTCTGGGGGATGTAATAAGGGGGCAATTGTCTGTAGGATGTAATAAGGGGGCAATTGTCTGGGGATGTAATAAGGGGGCAGTTGTCTGGGGGATGTAATAAGGGGGCAGTTGTCATAAGGGGGTAATTGTCTGGGTGATGTAATAAGGGGGCAATTGTCTGGTGGGATGTAATAAGGGGGCAGTTGTCTGGTGGGATGTAATAAGGGGGCAATTGTCTGGGGATGTAATAAGGGGGCAATTGTCTGGGTGATGTAATAAGGGGGCAACAGTCTGGGGGGATGTAATAAGGGGGCAATAGTCTGGGGGATGTAATAAGGGGGCAATAGTCTGGGGGGATGTAATAAGGGGGCAATAGTCTGGGGGGATGTAATAAGGGGGCAGTTGTCATAAGGGGGCAATTGTCTGGGTGATGTAATAAGGGGGCAATTGTCTGGGGGGATGTAATAAGGGGGCAATTGTCTGGGTGATGTAATAAGGGGGCAATAGTCTGGGGGGATGTAATAAGAGGGCAATTGTCTGGGGGGATGTAATAAGGGGGCAATAGTCTGGGGGGATGTAATAAGGGGGCAGTTGTCTCGGGATGTACTGAGGGGGCAATTGTCTGGGGGGATGTAATAAGGGGGCAATAGTCTGGGGGGATGTAATAAGGGGGCAGTTGTCATAAGGGGGCAATTGTCTGGGGGGGATGTAATAAGGGGGCAGTTGTCATGAGGGGGCAGTTGTCATGAGGGGGCAATTGTCTGGGGGGATGTAATAAGGGGGCAGTTGTCATACGGTGCAATTGTCTGGGGGATGTAATAAGGGGTCAGTTTTCATAAAGCGGCAATTGTCTGGGGGATGTAATAAGGGAGCAATTGTCTGGGGATGTAATAAGGGGGCAGTTGTCTGTGGATGTAATAAGGGGGAAATTGTCTGGTGGGATGTAATAAGGGGGCAATTGTCTGGTGGGATGTAATAAGGGGGCAATTGTCTGGTGGGATGTAATAAGGGGGCAATTGTCTGGGTGATGTAATAAGGGAGCAATTGTCTGGGGATGTAATAAGGGGGCAGTTGTCTGTGGATGTAATAAGGGGGCAATTGTCTGGTGGGATGTAATAAGGGGGCAATTGTCTGGGGGATGTTCTGGGGGATGTAATAAGGGGGCAATTGTCTGGGGGATGTAATAAGGGGGCAGTTGTCTGGGGGATGTAATAAGGGGGCAATTGTCTGGGGGGATGTAATAAGGGGGCAATTGTCTGGTGGGATGTAATAAGGGGCAATTGTTTGGGTGATGTAATAAGGGGGCAATTGTCTGGGTAATGTAATAAGGGGGCAATTGTCTGTGTGATGTAATAAGGGCGCAGTTGTCTGGTGTGATGTAATAAGGGGGCAATTGTCTGGGGGATGTAATAAGGGGGCAATTGTCTGTGTGATGTAATAAGGGGGCAGTTGTCTGGGGATGTAATAAGGGGGAAATTGTCTGGGGGTGTAATAAGGGGGCAGTTGTCTGGGGGATGTAATAAGGGAGCAATTGTCTGGGGGATGTAATAAGGGGGCAATTGTCTGGGGGATGTAATAAGGGGGCAATTGTCTGGGGGGATGTAATAAGGGGGCAATTGTCTGGTGGGATGTAATAAGGGGGCAATTGTCTGGGTGATGTAATAAGGGGGCAATTGTCTGGGTAATGTAATAAGGGGGCAATTGTCTGTGTGATGTAATAAGGGCGCAGTTGTCTGGTGTGATGTAATAAGGGGGCAATTGTCTGGGGGATGTAATAAGGGGGCAATTGTCTGTGTGATGTAATAAGGGGGCAGTTGTCTGGGGATGTAATAAGGGGGAAATTGTCTGGGGGGTGTAATAAGGGGGCAGTTGTCTGGGGGATGTAATAAGGGAGCAATTGTATGGGAATGTAATAAGGGGGCAGTTGTCTGGGGATGTAGTAAGGGGGCAATTGTCTGGGTGATGTAATAAGGGGGCAATTGTCTGGTGGCATGTAATAAGGGAGCAATTGTCTGGGTGATGTAATGAGGGGGCAATTGTCTGGTGGGATGTAATAAGGGGGCAATTGTCTGGTGGGATGTAATAAGGGAGCAATTGTCTGGGGGATGTAATAAGGGGGCAATTGTCTGTAGGATGTAATAAGGGGGCAATTGTCTGGGGGATGTAATAAGGGGGCAATTGTCTGGGGATGTAATAAGGGGGCAGTTGTCTGGGGGATGTAATAAGGGGGCAGTTGTCATAAGGGGGTAATTGTCTGGGGGATGTAATAAGGGGGCAATTGTCTGGTGGGATGTAATAAGGGGGCAGTTGTCTGGTGGGATGTAATAAGGGGGCAATTGTCTGGGGATGTAATAAGGGGGCAATTGTCTGGGTGATGTAATAAGGGGGCAACAGTCTGGGGGGATGTAATAAGGGGGCAATAGTCTGGGGGATGTAATAAGGGGGCAATAGTCTGGGGGGATGTAATAAGGGGGCAATAGTCTGGGGGGATGTAATAAGGGGGCAGTTGTCATAAGGGGGCAATTGTCTGGGTGATGTAATAAGGGGGCAATAGTCTGGGGGGATGTAATAAGGGGGCAATTGTCTGGGTGATGTAATAAGGGGGCAATTGTCTGGGGGGATGTAATAAGGGGGCAATTGTCTGGGGGGATGTAATAAGGGGGCAATAGTCTGGGGGGATGTAATAAGGGGGCAGTTGTCATAAGGGGGCAATTGTCTGGGGGGATGTAATAAGGGGGAAATTGTCTGGGGGATGTAATAAGGGAGCAATTGTCTGGGGGATGTAATAAGGGAGCAATTGTCTGGGGGATGTAATAAGGGGGCAGTTGTCTGGTGATGTAATAAGGGGGCAATTGTCTGGGTGATGTAATAAGGGGGCAATTGTCTGGGTGATGTAATAAAGGGGCAATTGTCTGGGTGATGTAATAAGGGGGCAATTGTCTCGGGATGTAATGAGGGGGCAATTGTCTGGGGGGATGTAATAAGGGGGCAATAGTCTGGGGGGATGTAATAAGGGGGCAGTTGTCATAAGGGGGCAATTGTCTGGGGGGGATGTAATAAGGGGGCAGTTGTCATGAGGGGGCAGTTGTCATGAGGGGGCAATTGTCTGGGGGGATGTAATAAGGGGGCAGTTGTCATACGGTGCAATTGTCTGGGGGATGTAATAAGGGGTCAGTTTTCATAAAGCGGCAATTGTCTGGGGGATGTAATAAGGGGTCAGTTTTCATAAAGCGGCAATTGTCTGGGGGATGTAGTAAGGGGTCAGTTTTCATAAAGCGGCAATTGTCTGGGTGATGTAATAAGGGAGCAATTGTAGGGGGATGTAATAAGGGGGCAATTGTCTGGGTGATGTAATAAGGGGGCAATTGTCTGGGTGATGTAATAAGGGGGCAATTGTCTGGGTGATGTAATAAAGGGGCAATTGTCTGGGGATGTAATAAGGGGGCAATTGTCTGGGTGATGTAATAAGTGGGCAATTGTCTGGGGGGTGTAATAAGGGGGCAATTGTCTGGGGGATGTAATAAGGGGGCAATTGTCTGGGTGATGTAATAAAGGGGCAATTGTCTGGGGATGTAATAAGGGGGCAATTGTCTGGGAGATGTAATAAGGGGGCAATTGTCTGGGGGATGTAATAAGGGGGCAGTTGTCATAAGGGGCAATTGTCTGGGGGATGTAATAAGGGGGCAGTTGTCATAAGGGGCAATTGTCTGGGGGATGTCATAAGGGAGCAATTGTCTGGGAGGGATGTAATAGGGGGGACAGTTGTCATAAGGGGTCAATTGTCTGGTGGGATGTAATCAGGGGGCAATTGTCTGGGGGATGTAATAAGGGGGCAATTGTCTGGGGGATGTAATAAGGGGGCAATTGTCTGGGGATGTAATAAGGGGGCAATTGCCTGGGTGATGTAATAAGGGGGCAATTGTCTGGGGGATGTAATAAGGGGGCAGTTGTCATAAGGGGCAATTGTCTGGGGGATGTCATAAGGGAGCAATTGTCTGGGGGGGATGTAATAGGGGGACAGTTGTCATAAGGGGGCAATTGTCTGGTGGGATGTAATAAGGGGGCAATTGTCTGGGTGATGTAATAAGGGGGCAATTGTCTGGTGGGATGTAATAAGGGGGCAATTGTCTGGTGGGATGTAATAAGGGGGCAGTTGTCTGGGTGATGTAATAAGGGGGCAATTGTCTGGTGGGATGTAATAAGGGGGCAATTGTCTGGTGGGATGTAATAAGGGGGCAGTTGTCTGGGAATGTAATAAGGGGGCAATTGTCTGGGTGATGTAATAAGGGGGCAATTGTCTGGTGGGATGTAATAAGGGAGCAATTGTCTGGGTGATGTAATGAGGGGGCAATTGTCTGGTGGGATGTAATAAGGGGGCAATTGTCTGGGTGATGTAATAAGGGGGCAATTGTCTGGTGGGATGTAATAAGGGAGCAATTGTCTGGGGGATGTAATAAGGGGGCAATTGTCTGTAGGATGTAATAAGGGGGCAATTGTCTGGGGGATGTAATAAGAGGGCAATTGTCTGGGGATGTAATAAGGGGGCAGTTGTCTGGGGGATGTAATAAGGGGGCAGTTGTCATAAGGGGGTAATTGTCTGGGTGATGTAATAAGGGGGCAATTGTCTGGTGGGATGTAATAAGGGGGCAGTTGTCTGGTGGGATGTAATAAGGGGGCAATTGTCTGGGGATGTAATAAGGGGGCAATTGTCTGGGTGATGTAATAAGGGGGCAATAGTCTGGGGGGATGTAATAAGGGGGCAATAGTCTGGGGGATGTAATAAGGGGGCAATAGTCTGGGGGGATGTAATAAGGGGGCAATAGTCTGGGGGGATGTAATAAGGGGGCAGTTGTCATAAGGGGGCAATTGTCTGGGTGATGTAATAAGGGGGCAATTGTCTGGGGGGATGTAATAAGGGGGCAATTGTCTGGGTGATGTAATAAGGGGGCAATAGTCTGGGGGGATGTAATAAGGGGGCAATTGTCTGGGGGGATGTAATAAGGGGGCAATAGTCTGGGGGGATGTAATAAGGGGGCAGTTGTCATAAGGGGGCAATTGTCTGGGGGGATGTAATAAGGGGGAAATTGTCTGGGGGATGTAATAAGGGAGCAATTGTCTGGGGGATGTAATAAGGGAGCAATTGTCTGGGGGATGTAATAAGGGGGCAGTTGTCTGGTGATGTAATAAGGGGGCAATTGTCTGGGGGGATGTAATAAGGGGGCAATTGTCTCGGGATGTAATGAGGGGGCAATTGTCTGGGGGGATGTAATAAGGGGGCAATAGTCTGGGGGGATGTAATAAGGGGGCAGTTGTCATAAGGGGGCAATTGTCTGGGGGGGATGTAATAAGGGGGCAGTTGTCATGAGGGGGCAATTGTCTGGGGGGATGTAATAAGGGGGCAGTTGTCATACGGTGCAATTGTCTGGGGGATGTAATAAGGGGTCAGTTTTCATAAAGCGGCAATTGTCTGGGGGGTGTAATAAGGGGTCAGTTTTCATAAAGCGGCAATTGTCTGGGGGATGTAATAAGGGGTCAGTTTTCATAAAGCGGCAATTGTCTGGGTGATGTAATAAGGGAGCAATTGTAGGGGGGATGTAATAAGGGGGCAATTGTCTGGGTGATGTAATAAGGGGGCAATTGTCTGGGTGATGTAATAAGGGGGCAATTGTCTGGGTGATGTAATAAAGGGGCAATTGTCTGGTGATGTAATAAGGGGGCAATTGTCTGGGTGATGTAATAAGTGGGCAATTGTCTGGGGGGGTGTAATAAGGGGGCAATTGTCTGGGGGATGTAATAAGGGGGCAATTGTCTGGGTGATGTAATAAAGGGGCAATTGTCTGGGGATGTAATAAGAGGGCAATTGTCTGGGAGATGTAATAAGGGGGCAATTGTCTGGGGGATGTAATAAGGGGGCAGTTGTCATAAGGGGCAATTGTCTGGGGGATGTCATAAGGGAGCAATTGTCTGGGAGGGATGTAATAGGGGGACAGTTGTCATAAGGGGTCAATTGTCTGGTGGGATGTAATAAGGGGGCAATTGTCTGGGTGCTGTAATAAGGGGGCAATTGTCTGTTGGGATGTAATAAGGGGGCAATTGTCTGGGTGATGTAATAAGGGGGCAATTGTCTGGTGGGATGTAATAAGGGGGCAGTTGTCTGGGGATGTAATAAGGGGGCAATTGTCTGGGTGATGTAATAAGGGGGCAATTGTCTGGTGGGATGTAATAAGGGAGCTATTGTCTGGGTGATGTAATGAGGGGGCAATTGTCTGGGTGATGTAATAAGGGAGCAATTGTCTGTGGTGATGTAATAAGGGGGCAGTTGTCATAAGGGGGCAATTGTCTGGGGATGTAATAAGGGGGCAATTGTCTGGGTGATGTAATAAGGGGGCAATTGTCTGGTGGGATGTAATAAGGGGGCCGTTGTCTGGGGATGTAATAAGGGGGCAATTGTCTGGGTGATGTAATAAGGGGGCAATTGTCTGGTGGGATGTAATAAGGGGGCAATTGTCTGGGTGATGTAATAAGGGGGCAATTGTCTGGTGGGATGTAATAAGGGGGCAATTGTCTGGGTGATGTAATAAGGGGGCAATTGTCTGGGTGATGTAATAAGGGAGCAATTGTAGGGGGGATGTAATAAGGGGGCAATTGTCTGGGTGATGTAATAAGGGGGCAATTGTCTGGGTGATGTAATAAGGGGGCAATTGTCTGGGTGATGTAATAAAGGGGCAATTGTCTGGGGATGTAATAAGGGGGCAATTGTCTGGGTGATGTAATAAGTGGGCAATAGTCTGGGGGGTGTAATAAGGGGGCAATTGTCTGGGGGATGTAATAAGGGGGCAATTGTCTGGGTGATATAATAAAGGGGCAATTGTCTGGGGATGTAATAAGGGGGCAATTGTCTGGGAGATGTAATAAGGGGGCAATTGTCGGGGGGATGTAATAAGGGGGCAGTTGTCATAAGGGGCAATTGTCTGGGGGATGTCATAAGGGAGCAATTGTCTGGGAGGGATGTAATAGGGGGACAGTTGTCATAAGGGGTCAATTGTCTGGTGGGATGTTATAAGGGGGCAATTGTCTGGGTGATGTAATAAGGGGGCAATTGTCTGGTGGGATGTAATAAGGGGGCAATTGTCTGGGTGATGTAATAAGGGGGCAATTGTCTGGTGGGATGTAATAAGGGGGCAGTTGTCTGGGGATGTAATAAGGGGGCAATTGTCTGGGTGATGTAATAAGGGGGCAATTGTCTGGTGGGATGTAATAAGGGAGCTATTGTCTGGGTGATGTAATGAGGGGGCAATTGTCTGGGTGATGTAATAAGGGGGCAATTGTCTGGTGGGATGTAATAAGGGGGCAATTGTCTGGGTGATGTAATAAGGGGGCAATTGTCTGGTGGGATGTAATAAGGGGGCAATTGTCTGGGTGATGTAATAAGGGGGCAATTGTCTGTAGGATGTAATAAGGGGGCAATTGTCTGGTGGGATGTAATAAGGGGGCAATTGTCTGGGTGATGTAATAAGGGGGCAATTGTCTGGGTGATGTAATAAGGGGGCAATTGTCTGGGGGATGTAATAAGGGGGCAATTGTCTGGGGGGTGTAATAAGGGGGCAATTGTCTGGGGATGTAATAAGGGGGCAATTGTCTGGGAGATGTAATAAGGGGGCAATTGTCTGGGTGATGTAATAAAGGGGCAATTGTCTGGGGATGTAATAAGGGGGCAATTGTCTGGGAGATGTAATAAGGGGGCAGTTGTCATAAGGGGGCAATTGTCTGGGGATGTAATAAGGGGGCAATTGTCTGGGTGATGTAATAAGGGGGCAATTGTCTGGTGGGATGTAATAAGGGGGCAGTTGTCTGGGGATGTAATAAGGGGGCAATTGTCTGGGTGATGTAATAAGGGGGCAATTGTCTTGTGGGATGTAATAAGGGGGCAATTGTCTGGGTGATGTAATAAGGGGGCAATTGTCTGGTGGGATGTAATAAGGGGGCAATTGTCTGGGTGATGTAAAAAGGGGGCAATTGTCTGTAGGATGTAATAAGGGGGCAATTGTCTGAGAGGAATGTAATAAGGGGGCAATTGTCTGAGAGGAATGTAATAAGGGAGCAATTGTCTCGGGATGTAATGAAGGGGCAATTGTCTGGGGGGATGTAATAAGGGGGCAATAGTCTGGGGGGATGTAATAAGGGGGCAGTTGTCATAAGGGGGCAATTGTCTGGGGGGGGATGTAATAAGGGGGCAGTTGTCATGAGGGGGCAGTTGTCATGAGGGGGCAATTGTCTGGGGGGATGTAATAAGGGGGCAGTTGTCATACGGTGCAATTGTCTGGGGGATGTAATAAGGGGTCAGTTTTCATAAAGCGGCAATTGTCTGGGGGATGTAATAAGGGGTCAGTTTTCATAAAGCGGCAATTGTCTGGGGGATGTAATAAGGGGTCAGTTTTCATAAAGCGGCAATTGTCTGGGTGATGTAATAAGGGGGCAATTGTCTGGGTGATGTAATAAGGGAGCAATTGTAGGGGGGATGTAATAAGGGGGCAATTGTCTGGGTGATGTAATAAGGGGGCAATTGTCTGGGTGATGTAATAAAGGGGCAAGTGTCTGGGAATGTAATAAGGGGGCAATTGTCTGGGTGATGTAATAAGTGGGCAATTGTCTGGGGGGTGTAATAAGGGGGCAATTGTCTGGGGGATGTAATAAGGGGGCAATTGTCTGGGTGATGTAATAAAGGGGCAATTGTCTGGGGATGTAATAAGGGGGCAATTGTCTGGGAGATGTAATAAGGGGGCAATTGTCTGGGGGATGTAATAAGGGGGCAGTTGTCATAAGGGGCAATTGTCTGGGGGATGTCATAAGGGAGCAATTGTCTGGGAGGGATGTAATAGGGGGACAGATGTCATAAGGGGTCAATTGTCTGGTGGGATGTAATAAGGGGGCAATTGTCTGGGTGATGTAATAAGGGGGCAATTGTCTGGTGGGATGTAATAAGGGGGCAATTGTCTGGGTGATGTAATAAGGGGGCAATTGTCTGGTGGGATGTAATAAGGGGGCAGTTGTCTGGGGATGTAATAAGGGGGCAATTGTCTGGATGATGTAATAAGGGGGCAATTGTCTGGGTGATGTAATAAGGGGGCAATTGTCTGGTGGGATGTAATAAGGGAGCTATTGTCTGGGTGATGTAATGAGGGGGCAATTGTCTGGGTGATGTAATAAGGGAGCAATTGTCTGGGGGGATGTAATAAGGGGGCAGTTGTCATAAGGGGGCAATTGTCTGGGGATGTAATAAGGGGGCAATTGTCTGGGTGATGTAATAAGGGGGCAATTGTCTGCTGGGATGTAATAAGGGGGCCGTTGTCTGGGGATGTAATAAGGGGGCAATTGTCTGGGTGATGTAATAAGGGGGCAATTGTCTGGTGGGATGTAATAAGGGGGCAATTGTCTGGGTGATGTAATAAGGGGGCAATTGTCTGGTGGGATGTAATAAGGGGGCAATTGTCTGGGTGATGTAATAAGGGGGCAATTGTCTGGGTGATGTAATAAAGGGGCAATTGTCTGGGGATGTAATAAGGGGGCAATTGTCTGGGTGATGTAATAAGTGGGCAATTGTCTGCGGGGTGTAATAAGGGGGCAATTGTCTGGGGGATATAATAAGGGGGCAATTGTCTGGGTGATGTAATAAAGGGGCAATTGTCTGGGGATGTAATAAGGGGGCAATTGTCTGGGAGATGTAATAAGGGGGCAATTGTCTGTGGGATGTAATAAGGGGGCAGTTGTCATAAGGGGCAATTGTCTGGGGGATGTCATAAGGGAGCAATTGTCTGGGAGGGATGTAATAGGGGGACAGTTTTCATAAGGGGTCAATTGTCTGGTGGGATGTAATAAGGGGGCAATTGTCTGGGTGATGTAATAAGGGGGCAATTGTCTGGTGGGATGTAATAAGGGGGCAATTGTCTGGGTGATGTAATAAGGGGGCAATTGTCTGGTGGGATGTAATAAGGGGGCAGTTGTCTGGGGATGTAATAAGGGGGCAATTGTCTGGGTGATGTAATAAGGGGGCAATTGTCTGGTGGGATGTAATAAGGGAGCTATTGTCTGGGTGATGTAATGAGGGGGCAATTGTCTGGGTGATGTAATAAGGGAGCAATTGTCTGGGGGGATGTAATAATGGGGCAGTTGTCATAAGGGGGCAATTGTCTGGGGATGTAATAAGGGGGCAATTGTCTGGGTGATGTAATAAGGGGGCAATTGTCTGATGGGATGTAATAAGGGGGCAGTTGTCTGGGTATGTAATAAGGGGGCAATTGTCTGGGTGATGTAATAAGGGGGCAATTGTCTGGTGGGATGTAATAAGGGGGCAATTGTCTGGGTGATGTAATAAGGGGGCAATTGTCTGTTGGGATGTAATAAGGGGGCAATTGTCTGGGTGATGTAATAAGGGGGCAATTGTCTGTAGGATGTAATAAGGGGGCAATTGTCTGTAGGATGTAATAAGGGGGCAATTGTCTGGTGGGATGTAATAAGGGGGCAATTGTCTGGGTGATGTAATAAGGGGGCAATTGTCTGGGTGATGTAATAAGGGGGCAATTGTCTGGGGGATGTAATAAGGGGGCAATTGTCTGGGGGGTGTAATAAGGGGGCAATTGTCTGGGGATGTAATAAGGGGGCAATTGTCTGGGTGATGTAATAAGGGGGCAATTGTCTGGGTGATGTAATAAAGGGGCAATTGTCTGGGGATGTAATAAGGGGGCAATTGTCTGGGAGATGTAATAAGGGGGCAATTGTCTGGGTGATGTAATAAGGGGGCAATTGTCTGGTAGGATGTAATAAGGGGGCAATTGTCTGGGTGATGTAATAAGGGGGCAATTGTCTGGGTGATGTAATAAGGGGGCAATTGTCTGGGGATGTAATAAGGGGGCAATTGTCTGGTAGGATGTAATAAGGGGGCAATTATCTGGGTGATGTAATAAGGGGGCAATTGTCTGGTGGCATGTAATAAGGGGGCAATTGTCTGGGGGATGTAATAAGGGGGCAGTTGTCATAAGGGGGCAATTGTCTGGGGGGTGTAATAAGGGGCAATTGTCTGGGTGATGTAATAAGGGGGCAATTGTCTGGGTGATGTAATAAGGGGGCAATTGTCTGGGGGATGTAATAAGGGAGCAATTGTCTGGTGGGAAGTAATAAGGGAGCAATTGTCTGGGGGATGTAATAAGGGAGCAGTTGTCTGGGGATGTAATAAGGGGGCAATTGTCTGGGTGATGTAATAAGGGGGCAATTGTCTGGTGGCATGTAATAAGGGGGCAATTGTCTGGGGGATGTAATAAGGGGGCAGTTGTCATAAGGGGGCAATTGTCTGGGGGGTGTAATAAGGGGGCAATGGTCTGGGGATGTAATAAGGGAGCAATTGTCTGTGTGATGTAATAAGGGGGCAATTGTCTGGGTGATGTAATAAGGGGACAATTGTCTGGTGGCATGTAATAAGGGGGCAATTGTCTGTGGGATGTAATAAGGGGGCAATTGTCTGGGTGATGTAATAAGGGGGCAATTGTCTGGGTGATGTAATAAGGGGGCAATTGTCTGGTTGATGTAATAAGGGAGCAATTGTCATAAGGGGGCAATTGTCTGGTGGGATGTAATAAGGGAGCAAGTGACTGGGGGGATGTAATAAGGGGGCAATTGTCTGGGGATGTAATAAGGGAGCAATTGTCTGGTGATGTAATAAGAGGGCAATTGTCTGGGGGATGTAATAAGGGGGCAATTGTCTGGGGGGTTTTATAAGGGGGCAATTGTCTGGGGGATGTAATAAGGGGGCAATTGTCTGGGGGGTTTTATAAGGGGGCAATTGTCTGGGGATGTAATAAGGGGGCAATTGTCTGGGGTGATGTAATAAGGGGGCAATTGTCTGGGGGATGTAATAAGGGGGCAATTGTCTGGGGGATGTAATAAGGGGGCAATTGTCTGGGGATGTAATAAGGGGGCAGTTGTCTGGGGATGTAATAAGGGGGCAATTGTCTGGGGATGTAATAAGAGGGCAATTGTCTGGGGGATGTAATAAGGGGGCAATTGTCTGGGGATGTAATAAGGGGGCAATTGTCTGGGGGATGTAATAAGGGGGCAATTGTCTGGGGATGTAATAAGGGGGCAATTGTCTGGGGGATGTAATAAGGGGGCAATTGTCTGGGGGGTTTTATAAGGGGGCAATTGTCTGGGGGGATGTAATAAGGGGGCAATTGTCTGGGGGATGTAATAAGGGGGCAGTTGTCTGGGGATGTAATAAGGGGGCCATGTCTGGGGATGTAATAAGAGGGCAATTGTCTGGGGATGTAATAAGGGGGCAATTGCCTGGGGGATGTAATAAGGGGGAAATTGTCTGGGGGGTTTTATAAGGGGGCAATTGTCTGGGGGATGTAATAAGGGGGCAATTGTCTGGGTGGTTTTATAAGGGGGCAATTGTCTGGGGGATGTAATAAGGGGGCAATTGTCTGGGTGATGTAATAAGGGGGCAATTGTCTGGGGGGATGTAATAAGGGGGCAGTTGTCTGGGGATGTAATAAGGGGGCAATTGTCTGGGGATGTAATAAGAGGGCAATTGTCTGGGGATGTAATAAGGGGGCAATTGTCTGGGGGATGTAATAAGGGGGCAATTGTCTGGGGGGTTTTATAAGGGGGCAATTGTCTGGGGGATGTAATAAGGGGGCAATTGTCTGGGGGATGTAATAAGGGGGCAATTGTCTGGGGATGTAATAAGGGGGCAATTGTCTGGGGATGTAATAAGGGGGCAATTGTCTGGGGGGTTTTATAAGGGGGCAATTGTCTGGGGGATGTAATAAGGGGGCAATTGTCTGGGGATGTAATAAGGGGGCAATTGTCTGGGGGATGTAATAAGGGGGCAATTGTCTGGGGGGTTTTATAAGGGGGCAATTGTCTGGGGGATGTAATAAGGGGGCAATTGTCTGGGGGGTTTTATAAGGGGGCAATTGTCTGGGGGATGTAATAAGGGGGCAATTGTCTGGGTGATGTAATAAGGGGGCAATTGTCTGGGGGGATGTAATAAGGGGGCAGTTGTCTGGGGATGTAATAAGGGGGCAATTGTCTGGGGATGTAATAAGAGGGCAATTGTCTGGGGATGTAATAAGGGGGCAATTGTCTGGGGGATGTAATAAGGGGGCAATTGTCTGGGGGGTTTTATAAGGGGGCAATTGTCTGGGGGATGTAATAAGGGGGCAATTGTCTGGGTGATGTAATAAGGGGGCAATTGTCTGGGGGATGTAATAAGGGGGAAATTGTCTGGGGGATGTAATAAGGGGGCAATTGTCTGGGGGGTTTTATAAGGGGGCAATTGTCTGGGGGATGTAATAAGGGGGCAATTGTCTGGGGGGTTTTATAAGGGGGCAATTGTCTGGGGGATGTAATAAGGGGGCAGTTGTCTGGGTGATGTAATAAGGGGGCAATTGTCTGGGGATGTAATAAGGGGGCAGTTGTCTGGGGATGTAATAAGGGGGCAATTGTCTGGGGATGTAATAAGAGGGCAATTGTCTGGGGGATGTAATAAGGGGGCAATTGTCTGGGGATGTAATAAGGGGGCAATTGTCTGGGGGATGTAATAAGGGGGCAATTGTCTGGTGGGATGTAATAAGGGGGCAATTGTCTGGGGTGATTTAATAAGGGGGCAATTGTCTGGGTGATGTAATAAGGGGGCAATTGACTGGGTGATGTAATAAGGGGGCAATTGTCTGGGTGATGTAATAAGGGGGCAATTGTCTTGTGGGATGTAATAAGGGGGCAATTGTCTGGGTGATGTAATAAGGGGGCAATTGCCTGGTGGGATGTAATAAGGGGGCAATTGTCTGGGGTGATGTAATAAGGGGGCAATTGTCTGGGTGATGTAATAAGGGGGCAATTGTCTGGGATGTAATAAGGGGGCAATTGTCTGGTGGGATGTAATAAGGGGGCAATTGTCTGGGGATGTAATAAGGGAGCAATTGTCTGGTGGGATGTAATAAGGGAGCAATTGTCTGATGGGATGTAATAAGGGGGCAATTGTCTGGGGGATGTAATAAGGGGGCAATTGTCTGGTGGGATGTAATAAGGGGGCAATTGTCTGGTGGGATGTAATAAGGGGGCAATTGTCTAGGGGGATGTAATAAGGGGGCAATTGTCTGGTGGGATGTAATAAGGGGGCAATTCTCTGGTGGGATGTAATAAGGGGGCAATTGTCTGGGGGGATGTAATAAGGGGGCAGTTATCTGGTGGGATGTAATAAGGGGGCAATTGTCTGGGGATGTAATAAGGGGGCAATTGTCTGGTGGGATGTAATAAGGGGGCAATTGTCTGGGGGGATGTAATAAGGGGGCAATTGTCTGGTGGGATGTAATAAGGGGGCAATTGTCTGGGGATGTAATAAGGGGGCAATTGTCTGGTGGGATGTAATAAGGGGGCAATTGTCTGGTGGGATGTAATAAGGGGGCAATTGTCTGGTGGGATGTAATAAGGGGGCAATTGTCTGGTGGGATGTAATAAGGGGGCAATTGTCTGGTGGGATGTAATAAGGGGGCAATTGTCTGGTGGGATGTAATAAGGGAGCAATTGTCTGGTGATGTAATAAGGGGGCAATTGTCTGGGGTGATGTAATAAGGGGGCAATTGTCTGGGTGATGTAATAAGGGGGC
This sequence comes from Limnoperna fortunei, assembly GCA_944474755.1. Taxonomy (NCBI): domain Eukaryota; kingdom Metazoa; phylum Mollusca; class Bivalvia; order Mytilida; family Modiolidae; genus Limnoperna; species Limnoperna fortunei. Next base: position 65,383,520 of record OX104124.1, read on the forward strand.
AATTGTCTGGGGGATGTAATTAGGGGGCAATTGTCTGGGGGATGTAATAAGGGGGCAATTGTCTGGGGATGTAATAAGGGGGCAGTTGTCTGAGGATGTAATAAGGGGGCAATTGTCTGGGGATGTAATAAGAGGGCAATTGTCTGGGGGATGTAATAAGGGGGCAATTGTCTGGGGATGTAATAAGGGGGCAATTGTCTGGGGGATGTAATAAGGGGGCAATTGTCTGGGGATGTAATAAGGGGGCAATTGTCTGGGGGATGTAATAAGGGGGCAATTGTCTGGGGGGTTTTATAAGGGGGCAATTGTCTGGGGGATGTAATAAGGGGGCAATTGTCTGGGGGATGTAATAAGGGGGCAGTTGTCTGCGGATGTAATAAGGGGGCAATTGTCTGGGGATGTAATAAGAGGGCAATTGTCTGGGGATGTAATAAGGGGGCAATTGTCTGGGGGATGTAATAAGGGGGCAATTGTCTGGGGGGTTTTATAAAGGGGCAATTGTCTGGGGGATGTAATAAGGGGGCAATTGTCTGGGTGATGTAATAAGGGGGCAATTGTCTGGGTGATGTAATAAGGGGGCAATTGTCTGGGTGATGTAATAAGGGGGCAATTGTCTGGGTGATGTAATAAGGGGGCAATTGTCTGGGTGATGTAATAAGGGGGCAATTGTCTGGGGATGTAATAAGGGGGCAATTGTCTGGGGATGTAATAAGGGGGCAATTGTCTGGGGGATGTAATAAGGGGGCAATTGTCTGGGGGGTTTTATAAGGGGGCAATTGTCTGGGGGATGTAATAAGGGGGCAATTGTCTGGGGGGTTTTATAAGGGGGCAATTGTCTGGGGATGTAATAAGGGGGCAATTGTCTGGGGGATGTAATAAGGGGGCAATTGTCTGGTGGGATGTAATAAGGGGGCAATTGTCTGGGGTGATTTAATAAGGGGGCAATTGTCTGGGTGATGTAATAAGGGGGCAATTGTCTGGGTGATGTAATAAGGGGGCAATTGTCTGGGGATGTAATAAGGGGGCAATTGTCTGGGGATGTAATAAGGGGGCAATTGTCTGGGGATGTAATAAGGGGGCAGTTGTCTGGGGATGTAATAAGGGGGCAATTGTCTGGGGATGTAATAAGAGGGCAATTGTCTGGGGGATGTAATAAGGGGGCAATTGTCTGGGGATGTAATAAGGGGGCAATTGTCTGGGGGATGTAATAAGGGGGCAATTGTCTGGTGGGATGTAATAAGGGGGCAATTGTCTGGGGTGATTTAATAAGGGGGCAATTGTCTGGGTGATGTAATAAGGGGGCAATTGTCTGGGTGATGTAATAAGGGGGCAATTGTCTGGGTGATGTAATAAGGGGGCAATTGTCTTGTGGGATGTAATAAGGGGGCCATTGTCTGGGTGATGTAATAAGGGGGCAATTGCCTGGTGGGATGTAATAAGGGGGCAATTGTCTGGGGTGATGTAATAAGGGGGCAATTGTCTGGGTGATGTAATAAGGGGGCAATTGTCTGGGATGTAATAAGGGGGCAATTGTCTGGTGGGATGTAATAAGGGGGCAATTGTCTGGTGGGATGTAATAAGGGGGCAATTGTCTGGGGATGTAATAAGGGAGCAATTGTCTGATGGGATGTAATAAGGGGGCAATTGTCTGGGGGATGTAATAAGGGGGCAATTGTCTGGTGGGATGTAATAAGGGGGCAATTGTCTGGTGGGATGTAATAAGGGGGCAATTGTCTAGGGGGATGTAATAAGGGGGCAATTGTCTGGTGGGATGTAATAAGGGGGCAATTCTCTGGTGGGATGTAATAAGGGGGCAATTGTCTGGGGGGATGTAATAAGGGGGCAGTTATCTGGTGGGATGTAATAAGGGGGCAATTGTCTGGGGATGTAATAAGGGGGCAATTGTCTGGTGGGATGTAATAAGGGGGCAATTGTCTGGGGGGATGTAATAAGGGGGCAATTGTCTGGTGGGATGTAATAAGGGGGCAATTGTCTGGGGATGTAATAAGGGGGCAATTGTCTGGTGGGATGTAATAAGGGGGCAATTGTCTGGTGGGATGTAATAAGGGGGCAATTGTCTGGTGGGATGTAATAAGGGGGCAATTGTCTGGTGGGATGTAATAAGGGGGCAATTGTCTGGTGGGATGTAATAAGGGGGCAATTGTCTGGTGGGATGTAATAAGGGAGCAATTGTCTGGTGATGTAATAAGGGGGCAATTGTCTGGGGTGATGTAATAAGGGGGCAATTGTCTGGGTGATGTAATAAGGGGGCAATTGTCTGGGGGATGTAATTAGGGGGCAATTGTCTGGGGGATGTAATAAGGGGGCAATTGTCTGGGGATGTAATAAGGGGGCAGTTGTCTGAGGATGTAATAAGGGGGCAATTGTCTGGGGATGTAATAAGAGGGCAATTGTCTGGGGGATGTAATAAGGGGGCAATTGTCTGGGGATGTAATAAGGGGGCAATTGTCTGGGGGATGTAATAAGGGGGCAATTGTCTGGGGATGTAATAAGGGGGCAATTGTCTGGGGGATGTAATAAGGGGGCAATTGTCTGGGGGGTTTTATAAGGGGGCAATTGTCTGGGGGATGTAATAAGGGGGCAATTGTCTGGGGGGTTTTATAAAGGGGCAATTGTCTGGGGGATGTAATAAGGGGGCAATTGTCTGGGTGATGTAATAAGGGGGCAATTGTCTGGGTGATGTAATAAGGGGGCAATTGTCTGGGTGATGTAATAAGGGGGCAATTGTCTGGGTGATGTAATAAGGGGGCAATTGTCTGGGTGATGTAATAAGGGGGCAATTGTCTGGGGATGTAATAAGGGGGCAATTGTCTGGGGATGTAATAAGGGGGCAATTGTCTGGGAGATGTAATAAGGGGGCAATTGTCTGGGGGGTTTTATAAGGGGGCAATTGTCTGGGGGATGTAATAAGGGGGCAATTGTCTGGGGGGTTTTATAAGGGGGCAATTGTCTGGGGGATGTAATAAGGGGGCAATTGTCTGGGGGATGTAATAAGGGGGCAATTGTCTGGGGGGATGTAATAAGGGGGCAGTTGTCTGGGGATGTAATCAGGGGGCAATTGTCTGGGGATGTAATAAGAGGGCAATTGTCTGGGGATGTAATAAGAGGGCAATTGTCTGGGGGATGTAATAAGGGGGCAATTGTCTGGGGGGTTTTATAAGGGGGCAATTGTCTGGGGGATGTAATAAGGGGGCAATTGTCTGGGTGATGTAATAAGGGGGCAATTGTCTGGGGGATGTAATAAGGGGGCAATTGTCTGGGGATGTAATAAGGGGGCAATTGTCTGGGGGGTTTTATAAGGGGGCAATTGTCTGGGGGATGTAATAAGGGGGCAATTGTCTGGGGATGTAATAAGGGGGCAATTGTCTGGGGGGTGTAATAAGGGGGCAATTGTCTGGGGGGTTTTATAAGGGGGCAATTGTCTGGGGGATGTAATAAGGGGGCAATTGTCTGGGGGTTTTATAAGGGGGCAATTGTCTGGGGGATGTAATAAGGGGGCAATTGTCTGGGTGATGTAATAAGGGGGCAATTGTCTGGGGATGTAATAAGGGGGCAATTGTCTGGGGATGTAATAAGGGGGCAATTGTCTGGGGATGTAATAAGGGGGCAATTGTCTGGGGGATGTAATAAGGGGGCAATTGTCTGGGGATGTAATAAGGGGGCAATTGTCTGGGGGATGTAATAAGGGGGCAATTGTCTGGGGGATGTAATAAGGGGGCAATTGTCTGGGGGGTTTTTTAAGGGGGCAATTGTCTGGGGGATGTAATAAGGGGCAATTGTCTGGGGGATGTAATAAGGGGGCAGTTGTCTGGGGATGTAATATGGGGGCAATGGTCTGGGGATGTAATAAGAGGGCAATTGTCTGGGGATGTAATAAGGGGGCAATTGTCTGGGGGATGTAATAAGGGGGCAATTGTCTGGGGGGTTTTATAAGGGGGCAATTGTCTGGGGGATGTAATAAGGGGGCAATTGTCTGGGGGGTTTTATAAGGGGGCAATTGTCTGGGGGATGTAATAAGGGGGCAATTGTCTGGGTGATGTAATAAGGGGGCAATTGTCTGGGGGATGTAATAAGGGGGCAATTGTCTGGGGATGTAATAAGGGGGCAGTTGTCTGGGGATGTAATAAGGGGGCAATTGTCTGGGGATGTAATAAGAGGGCAATTGTCTGGGGGATGTAATAAGGGGGCAATTGTCTGGGGATGAAATAAGGGGGCAATTGTCTGGGGGATGTAACAAGGGGGCAATTGTCTGGGGATGTAATAAGGGGGCAATTGTCTGGGGGATGTAATAAGGGGGCAATTGTCTGGGGGGTTTTATAAGGGGGCAATTGTCTGGGGGATGTAATAAGGGGGCAATTGTCTGGGGGATGTAATAAGGGGGCAGTTGTCTGGGGATGTAATAAGGGGGCAATTATCTGGGGATGTAATAAGAGGGCAATTGTCTGGGGATGTAATAAGGGGGCAATTGCCTGGGGGATGTAATAAGGGGGAAATTGTCTGGGGGGTTTTATAAGGGGGCAATTGTCTGGGGGATGTAATAAGGGGGCAATTGTCTGGGGGGTTTTATAAGGGGGCAATTGTCTGGGGGATGTAATAAGGGGGCAATTGTCTGGGTGATGTAATAAGGGGGCAATTGTCTGGGGGGATATAATAAGGGGGCAATTGTCTGGGGGATGTAATAAGGGGGCAATTGTCTGGGGGGTTTTATAAGGGGGCAATTGTCTGGGGGATGTAATAAGGGGGCAATTGTCTGGGGGATGTAATAAGGGGGCAATTGTCTGGGGATGTAATAAGGGGGCAATTGTCTGGGGATGTAATAAGGGGGCAATTGTCTGGGGGGTTTTATAAGGGGGCAATTGTCTGGGGGATGTAATAAGGGGGCAATTGTCTGGGGATGTAATAAGGGGGCAATTGTCTGGGGGATGTAATAAGGGGGCAATTGTCTGGGGGGTTTTATAAGGGGGCAATTGTCTGGGGGATGTAATAAGGGGGCAATTGTCTGGGGGGTTTTATAAGGGGGCAATTGTCTGGGGGATGTAATAAGGGGGCAATTATCTGGGTGATGTAATAAGGGGGCAATTGTCTGGGGGGATGTAATAAGGGGGCAGTTGTCTGGGGATGTAATAAGGGGGCAATTGTCTGGGGATGTAATAAGAGGGCAATTGTCTGGGGATGTAATAAGGGGGCAATTGTCTGGGGGATGTAATAAGGGGGCAATTGTCTGGGGGGTTTTATAAGGGGGCAATTGTCTGGGGATGTAATAAGAGGGCAATTGTCTGGGGATGTAATAAGGGGGCAATTGTCTGGGGGATGTAATAAGGGGGCAATTGTCTGGGGGGTTTTATAAGGGGGCAATTGTCTGGGGGATGTAATAAGGGGGCAATTGTCTGGGGGGTTTTATAAGGGGGCAATTGTCTGGGCGATGTAATAAGGGGGCAATTGTCTGGGTGATGTAATAAGGGGGCAATTGTCTGGGGGATGTAATAAGGGGGCAATTGTCTGGGGGATGTAATAAGGGGGCAATTGTCTGGGGATGTAATAAGGGGGCAGTTGTCTGGGGATGTAATAAGGGGGCAATTGTCTGGGGATGTAATAAGAGGGCAATTGTCTGGGGGATGTAATAAGGGGGCAATTGTCTGGGGATGTAATAAGGGGGCAATTGTCTGGGGGATGTAACAAGGGGGCAATTGTCTGGGGATGTAATAAGGGGGCAATTGTCTGGGGGATGTAATAAGGGGGCAATTGTCTGGGGGGTTTTATAAGGGGGCAATTGTCTGGGGGATGTAATAAGGGGGCAATTGTCTGGGGGATGTAATAAGGGGGCAGTTGTCTGGGGATGTAATAAGGGGGCAATTGTCTGGGGATGTAATAAGAGGGCAATTGTCTGGGGATGTAATAAGGGGGCAATTGCCTGGGGGATGTAATAAGGGGGAAATTGTCTGGGGGGTTTTATAAGGGGGCAATTGTCTGGGGGATGTAATAAGGGGGCAATTGTCTGGGGGGTTTTATAAGGGGGCAATTGTCTGGGGGATGTAATAAGGGGGCAATTGTCTGGTGGGATGTAATAAAGGGGCAATTGTCTGGGGATGTAATAAGGGGGCAATTGTCTGGGAGATGTAATAAGGGGGCAATTGTCTGTGGGATGTAATAAGGGGGCAGTTGTCATAAGGGGCAATTGTCTGGGGGATGTCATAAGGGAGCAATTGTCTGGGAGGGATGTAATAGGGGGACAGTTTTCATAAGGGGTCAATTGTCTGGTGGGATGTAATAAGGGGGCAATTGTCTGGGTGATGTAATAAGGGGGCAATTGTCTGGTGGGATGTAATAAGGGGGCAATTGTCTGGGTGATGTAATAAGGGGGCAATTGTCTGGTGGGATGTAATAAGGGGGCAGTTGTCTGGGGATGTAATAAGGGGGCAATTGTCTGGGTGATGTAATAAGGGGGCAATTGTCTGGTGGGATGTAATAAGGGAGCTATTGTCTGGGTGATGTAATGAGGGGGCAATTGTCTGGGTGATGTAATAAGGGAGCAATTGTCTGGGGGGATGTAATAATGGGGCAGTTGTCATAAGGGGGCAATTGTCTGGGGATGTAATAAGGGGGCAATTGTCTGGGTGATGTAATAAGGGGGCAATTGTCTGATGGGATGTAATAAGGGGGCAGTTGTCTGGGTATGTAATAAGGGGGCAATTGTCTGGGTGATGTAATAAGGGGGCAATTGTCTGGTGGGATGTAATAAGGGGGCAATTGTCTGGGTGATGTAATAAGGGGGCAATTGTCTGTTGGGATGTAATAAGGGGGCAATTGTCTGGGTGATGTAATAAGGGGGCAATTGTCTGTAGGATGTAATAAGGGGGCAATTGTCTGTAGGATGTAATAAGGGGGCAATTGTCTGGTGGGATGTAATAAGGGGGCAATTGTCTGGGTGATGTAATAAGGGGGCAATTGTCTGGGTGATGTAATAAGGGGGCAATTGTCTGGGGGATGTAATAAGGGGGCAATTGTCTGGGGGGTGTAATAAGGGGGCAATTGTCTGGGGATGTAATAAGGGGGCAATTGTCTGGGAGATGTAATAAGGGGGCAATTGTCTGGGTGATGTAATAAAGGGGCAATTGTCTGGGGATGTAATAAGGGGGCAATTGTCTGGGAGATGTAATAAGGGGGCAATTGTCTGGGTGATGTAATAAGGGGGCAATTGTCTGGTAGGATGTAATAAGGGGGCAATTGTCTGGGTGATGTAATAAGGGGGCAATTGTCTGGGTGATGTAATAAGGGGGCAATTGTCTGGGGATGTAATAAGGGGGCAATTGTCTGGTAGGATGTAATAAGGGGGCAATTATCTGGGTGATGTAATAAGGGGGCAATTGTCTGGTGGCATGTAATAAGGGGGCAATTGTCTGGGGGATGTAATAAGGGGGCAGTTGTCATAAGGGGGCAATTGTCTGGGGGGTGTAATAAGGGGCAATTGTCTGGGTGATGTAATAAGGGGGCAATTGTCTGGGTGATGTAATAAGGGGGCAATTGTCTGGGGGATGTAATAAGGGAGCAATTGTCTGGTGGGAAGTAATAAGGGAGCAATTGTCTGGGGGATGTAATAAGGGAGCAGTTGTCTGGGGATGTAATAAGGGGGCAATTGTCTGGGTGATGTAATAAGGGGGCAATTGTCTGGTGGCATGTAATAAGGGGGCAATTGTCTGGGGGATGTAATAAGGGGGCAGTTGTCATAAGGGGGCAATTGTCTGGGGGGTGTAATAAGGGGGCAATGGTCTGGGGATGTAATAAGGGAGCAATTGTCTGTGTGATGTAATAAGGGGGCAATTGTCTGGGTGATGTAATAAGGGGACAATTGTCTGGTGGCATGTAATAAGGGGGCAATTGTCTGTGGGATGTAATAAGGGGGCAATTGTCTGGGTGATGTAATAAGGGGGCAATTGTCTGGGTGATGTAATAAGGGGGCAATTGTCTGGTTGATGTAATAAGGGAGCAATTGTCATAAGGGGGCAATTGTCTGGTGGGATGTAATAAGGGAGCAAGTGACTGGGGGGATGTAATAAGGGGGCAATTGTCTGGGGATGTAATAAGGGAGCAATTGTCTGGTGATGTAATAAGAGGGCAATTGTCTGGGGGATGTAATAAGGGGGCAATTGTCTGGGGGGTTTTATAAGGGGGCAATTGTCTGGGGGATGTAATAAGGGGGCAATTGTCTGGGGGGTTTTATAAGGGGGCAATTGTCTGGGGATGTAATAAGGGGGCAATTGTCTGGGGTGATGTAATAAGGGGGCAATTGTCTGGGGGATGTAATAAGGGGGCAATTGTCTGGGGGATGTAATAAGGGGGCAATTGTCTGGGGATGTAATAAGGGGGCAGTTGTCTGGGGATGTAATAAGGGGGCAATTGTCTGGGGATGTAATAAGAGGGCAATTGTCTGGGGGATGTAATAAGGGGGCAATTGTCTGGGGATGTAATAAGGGGGCAATTGTCTGGGGGATGTAACAAGGGGGCAATTGTCTGGGGATGTAATAAGGGGGCAATTGTCTGGGGGATGTAATAAGGGGGCAATTGTCTGGGGGGTTTTATAAGGGGGCAATTGTCTGGGGGGATGTAATAAGGGGGCAATTGTCTGGGGGATGTAATAAGGGGGCAGTTGTCTGGGGATGTAATAAGGGGGCCATGTCTGGGGATGTAATAAGAGGGCAATTGTCTGGGGATGTAATAAGGGGGCAATTGCCTGGGGGATGTAATAAGGGGGAAATTGTCTGGGGGGTTTTATAAGGGGGCAATTGTCTGGGGGATGTAATAAGGGGGCAATTGTCTGGGTGGTTTTATAAGGGGGCAATTGTCTGGGGGATGTAATAAGGGGGCAATTGTCTGGGTGATGTAATAAGGGGGCAATTGTCTGGGGGGATGTAATAAGGGGGCAGTTGTCTGGGGATGTAATAAGGGGGCAATTGTCTGGGGATGTAATAAGAGGGCAATTGTCTGGGGATGTAATAAGGGGGCAATTGTCTGGGGGATGTAATAAGGGGGCAATTGTCTGGGGGGTTTTATAAGGGGGCAATTGTCTGGGGGATGTAATAAGGGGGCAATTGTCTGGGGGATGTAATAAGGGGGCAATTGTCTGGGGATGTAATAAGGGGGCAATTGTCTGGGGATGTAATAAGGGGGCAATTGTCTGGGGGGTTGTATAAGGGGGCAATTGTCTGGGTGATGTAATAAGGGGGCAATTGTCTGGGGATGTAATAAGGGGGCAATTGTCTGGGGGATGTAATAAGGGGGCAATTGTCTGGGGGGTTTTATAAGGGGGCAATTGTCTGGGGGATGTAATAAGGGGGCAATTGTCTGGGGGGTTTTATAAGGGGGCAATTGTCTGGGGGATGTAATAAGGGGGCAATTGTCTGGGTGATGTAATAAGGGGGCAATTGTCTGGGGGGATGTAATAAGTGGGCAGTTGTCTGGGGATGTAATAAGGGGGCAATTGTCTGGGGATGTAATAAGAGGGCAATTGTCTGGGGATGTAATAAGGGGGCAATTGTCTGGGGGATGTAATAAGGGGGCAATTGTCTGGGGGGTTTTATAAGGGGGCAATTGTCTGGGGGATGTAATAAGGGGGCAATTGTCTGGGTAATGTAATAAGGGGGCAATTGTCTGGGGGATGTAATAAGGGGGAAATTGTCTGGGGGATGTAATAAGGGGGCAATTGTCTGGGGGGTTTTATAAGGGGGCAATTGTCTGGGGGATGTAATAAGGGGGCAATTGTCTGGGGGGTTTTATAAGGGGGCAATTGTCTGGGGGATGTAATAAGGGGGCAGTTGTCTGGGTGATGTAATAAGGGGGCAATTGTCTGGGGATGTAATAAGGGGGCAGTTGTCTGGGGATGTAATAAGGGGGCAATTGTCTGGGGATGTAATAAGAGGGCAATTGTCTGGGGGATGTAATAAGGGGGCAATTGTCTGGGGATGTAATAAGGGGGCAATTGTCTGGGGGATGTAATAAGGGGGCAATTGTCTGGTGGGATGTAATAAGGGGGCAATTGTCTGGGGTGATTTAATAAGGGGGCAATTGTCTGGGTGATGTAATAAGGGGGCAATTGACTGGGTGATGTAATAAGGGGGCAATTGTCTGGGTGATGTAATAAGGGGGCAATTGTCTTGTGGGATGTAATAAGGGGGCAATTGTCTGGGTGATGTAATAAGGGGGCAATTGCCTGGTGGGATGTAATAAGGGGGCAATTGTCTGGGGTGATGTAATAAGGGGGCAATTGTCTGGGTGATGTAATAAGGGGGCAATTGTCTGGGATGTAATAAGGGGGCAATTGTCTGGTGGGATGTAATAAGGGGGCAATTGTCTGGGGATGTAATAAGGGAGCAATTGTCTGGTGGGATGTAATAAGGGAGCAATTGTCTGATGGGATGTAATAAGGGGGCAATTGTCTGGGGGATGTAATAAGGGGGCAATTGTCTGGTGGGATGTAATAAGGGGGCAATTGTCTGGTGGGATGTAATAAGGGGGCAATTGTCTAGGGGGATGTAATAAGGGGGCAATTGTCTGGTGGGATGTAATAAGGGGGCAATTCTCTGGTGGGATGTAATAAGGGGGCAATTGTCTTGGGGGATGTAATAAGGGGGCAGTTATCTGGTGGGATGTAATAAGGGGGCAATTGTCTGGGGATGTAATAAGGGGGCAATTGTCTGGTGGGATGTAATAAGGGGGCAATTGTCTGGGGGGATGTAATAAGGGGGCAATTGTCTGGTGGGATGTAATAAGGGGGCAATTGTCTGGGGATGTAATAAGGGGGCAATTGTCTGGTGGGATGTAATAAGGGGGCAATTGTCTGGTGGGATGTAATAAGGGGGCAATTGTCTGGTGGGATGTAATAAGGGGGCAATTGTCTGGTGGGATGTAATAAGGGGGCAATTGTCTGGTGGGATGTAATAAGGGGGCAATTGTCTGGTGGGATGTAATAAGGGAGCAATTGTCTGGTGATGTAATAAGGGGGCAATTGTCTGGGGTGATGTAATAAGGGGGCAATTGTCTGGGTGATGTAATAAGGGGGCAATTGTCTGGGGGATGTAATTAGGGGGCAATTGTCTGGGGGATGTAATAAGGGGGCAATTGTCTGGGGATGTAATAAGGGGGCAGTTGTCTGAGGATGTAATAAGGGGGCAATTGTCTGGGGATGTAATAAGAGGGCAATTGTCTGGGGGATGTAATAAGGGGGCAATTGTCTGGGGATGTAATAAGGGGGCAATTGTCTGGGGGATGTAATAAGGGGGCAATTGTCTGGGGATGTAATAAGGGGGCAATTGTCTGGGGGATGTAATAAGGGGGCAATTGTCTGGGGGGTTTTATAAGGGGGCAATTGTCTGGGGGATGTAATAAGGGGGCAATTGTCTGGGGGATGTAATAAGGGGGCAGTTGTCTGCGGATGTAATAAGGGGGCAATTGTCTGGGGATGTAATAAGAGGGCAATTGTCTGGGGATGTAATAAGGGGGCAATTGTCTGGGGGATGTAATAAGGGGGCAATTGTCTGGGGGGTTTTATAAAGGGGCAATTGTCTGGGGGATGTAATAAGGGGGCAATTGTCTGGGTGATGTAATAAGGGGGCAATTGTCTGGGTGATGTAATAAGGGGGCAATTGTCTGGGTGATGTAATAAGGGGGCAATTGTCTGGGTGATGTAATAAGGGGGCAATTGTCTGGGTGATGTAATAAGGGGGCAATTGTCTGGGGATGTAATAAGGGGGCAATTGTCTGGGGATGTAATAAGGGGGCAATTGTCTGGGGGATGTAATAAGGGGGCAATTGTCTGGGGGGTTTTATAAGGGGGCAATTGTCTGGGGGATGTAATAAGGGGGCAATTGTCTGGGGGGTTTTATAAGGGGGCAATTGTCTGGGGATGTAATAAGGGGGCAATTGTCTGGGGGATGTAATAAGGGGGCAATTGTCTGGTGGGATGTAATAAGGGGGCAATTGTCTGGGGTGATTTAATAAGGGGGCAATTGTCTGGGTGATGTAATAAGGGGGCAATTGTCTGGGTGATGTAATAAGGGGGCAATTGTCTGGGGATGTAATAAGGGGGCAATTGTCTGGGGATGTAATAAGGGGGCAATTGTCTGGGGATGTAATAAGGGGGCAGTTGTCTGGGGATGTAATAAGGGGGCAATTGTCTGGGGATGTAATAAGAGGGCAATTGTCTGGGGGATGTAATAAGGGGGCAATTGTCTGGGGATGTAATAAGGGGGCAATTGTCTGGGGGATGTAATAAGGGGGCAATTGTCTGGTGGGATGTAATAAGGGGGCAATTGTCTGGGGTGATTTAATAAGGGGGCAATTGTCTGGGTGATGTAATAAGGGGGCAATTGTCTGGGTGATGTAATAAGGGGGCAATTGTCTGGGTGATGTAATAAGGGGGCAATTGTCTTGTGGGATGTAATAAGGGGGCCATTGTCTGGGTGATGTAATAAGGGGGCAATTGCCTGGTGGGATGTAATAAGGGGGCAATTGTCTGGGGTGATGTAATAAGGGGGCAATTGTCTGGGTGATGTAATAAGGGGGCAATTGTCTGGGATGTAATAAGGGGGCAATTGTCTGGTGGGATGTAATAAGGGGGCAATTGTCTGGTGGGATGTAATAAGGGGGCAATTGTCTGGGGATGTAATAAGGGAGCAATTGTCTGATGGGATGTAATAAGGGGGCAATTGTCTGGGGGATGTAATAAGGGGGCAATTGTCTGGTGGGATGTAATAAGGGGGCAATTGTCTGGTGGGATGTAATAAGGGGGCAATTGTCTAGGGGGATGTAATAAGGGGGCAATTGTCTGGTGGGATGTAATAAGGGGGCAATTCTCTGGTGGGATGTAATAAGGGGGCAATTGTCTGGGGGGATGTAATAAGGGGGCAGTTATCTGGTGGGATGTAATAAGGGGGCAATTGTCTGGGGATGTAATAAGGGGGCAATTGTCTGGTGGGATGTAATAAGGGGGCAATTGTCTGGGGGGATGTAATAAGGGGGCAATTGTCTGGTGGGATGTAATAAGGGGGCAATTGTCTGGGGATGTAATAAGGGGGCAATTGTCTGGTGGGATGTAATAAGGGGGCAATTGTCTGGTGGGATGTAATAAGGGGGCAATTGTCTGGTGGGATGTAATAAGGGGGCAATTGTCTGGTGGGATGTAATAAGGGGGCAATTGTCTGGTGGGATGTAATAAGGGGGCAATTGTCTGGTGGGATGTAATAAGGGAGCAATTGTCTGGTGATGTAATAAGGGGGCAATTGTCTGGGGTGATGTAATAAGGGGGCAATTGTCTGGGTGATGTAATAAGGGGGCAATTGTCTGGGGGATGTAATTAGGGGGCAATTGTCTGGGGGATGTAATAAGGGGGCAGTTGTCTGGGGATGTAATAAGGGGGCAGTTGTCTGAGGATGTAATAAGGGGGCAATTGTCTGGGGATGTAATAAGGGGGCAATTGTCTGGGGGATGTAATAAGGGGGCAATTGTCTGGGGATGTAATAAGGGGGCAATTGTCTGGGGGATGTAATAAGGGGGCAATTGTCTGGGGATGTAATAAGGGGGCAATTGTCTGGGGGATGTAATAAGGGGGCAATTGTCTGGGGGGTTTTATAAGGGGGCAATTGTCTGGGGGATGTAATAAGGGGGCAATTGTCTGGGGGGTTTTATAAAGGGGCAATTGTCTGGGGGATGTAATAAGGGGGCAATTGTCTGGGTGATGTAATAAGGGGGCAATTGTCTGGGTGATGTAATAAGGGGGCAATTGTCTGGGTGATGTAATAAGGGGGCAATTGTCTGGGTGATGTAATAAGGGGGCAATTGTCTGGGTGATGTAATAAGGGGGCAATTGTCTGGGGATGTAATAAGGGGGCAATTGTCTGGGGATGTAATAAGGGGGCAATTGTCTGGGAGATGTAATAAGGGGGCAATTGTCTGGGGGGTTTTATAAGGGGGCAATTGTCTGGGGGATGTAATAAGGGGGCAATTGTCTGGGGGGTTTTATAAGGGGGCAATTGTCTGGGGGATGTAATAAGGGGGCAATTGTCTGGGTGATGTAATAAGGGGGCAATTGTCTGGGGGGATGTAATAAGGGGGCAGTTGTCTGGGGATGTAATCAGGGGGCAATTGTCTGGGGATGTAATAAGAGGGCAATTGTCTGGGGATGTAATAAGGGGGCAATTGTCTGGGGGATGTAATAAGGGGGCAATTGTCTGGGGGGTTTTATAAGGGGGCAATTGTCTGGGGGATGTAATAAGGGGGCAATTGTCTGGGTGATGTAATAAGGGGGCAATTGTCTGGGGGATGTAATAAGGGGGCAATTGTCTGGGGATGTAATAAGGGGGCAATTGTCTGGGGGGTTTTATAAGGGGGCAATTGTCTGGGGGATGTAATAAGGGGGCAATTGTCTGGGGATGTAATAAGGGGGCAATTGTCTGGGGGGTGTAATAAGGGGGCAATTGTCTGGGGGGTTTTATAAGGGGGCAATTGTCTGGGGGATGTAATAAGGGGGCAATTGTCTGGGGGTTTTATAAGGGGGCAATTGTCTGGGGGATGTAATAAGGGGGCAATTGTCTGGGTGATGTAATAAGGGGGCAATTGTCTGGGGATGTAATAAGGGGGCAGTTGTCTGGGGATGTAATAAGGGGGCAATTGTCTGGGGATGTAATAAGAGGGCAATTGTCTGGGGGATGTAATAAGGGGGCAATTGTCTGGGTGATGTAATAAGGGGGCAATTGTCTGGGTGATGTAATAAGGGGGCAATTGTCTGGGTGATGTAATTAGGGGGCAATTGTCTGGGTGATGTAATAAGGGGGCAATTGTCTGGGTGATGTAATAAGGGGGCAATTGTCTGGGGATGTAATAAGGGGGCAATTGTCTGGGGATGTAATAAGGGGGCAATTGTCTGGGAGATGTAATAAGGGGGCAATTGTCTGGGGGGTTTTATAAGGGGGCAATTGTCTGGGGGATGTAATAAGGGGGCAATTGTCTGGGGGGTTTTATAAGTGGGCAATTGTCTGGGGGATGTAATAAGGGGGCAATTGTCTGGGTGATGTAATAAGGGGGCAATTGTCTGGGGGGATGTAATAAGGGGGCAGTTGTCTGGGGATGTAATCAGGGGGCAATTGTCTGGGGATGTAATAAGAGGGCAATTGTCTGGGGATGTAATAAGGGGGCAATTGTCTGGGGGATGTAATAAGGGGGCAATTGTCTGGGGGGTTTTATAAGGGGGCAATTGTCTGGGGGATGTAATAAGGGGGCAATTGTCTGGGTGATGTAATAAGGGGGCAATTGTCTGGGGGATGTAATAAGGGGGCAATTGTCTGGGGATGTAATAAGGGGGCAATTGTCTGGGGGGTTTTATAAGGGGGCAATTGTCTGGGGGATGTAATAAGGGGGCAATTGTCTGGGGATGTAATAAGGGGGCAATTGTCTGGGGGGTGTAATAAGGGGGCAATTGTCTGGGGGGTTTTATAAGGGGGCAATTGTCTGGGGGATGTAATAAGGGGGCAATTGTCTGGGGGTTTTATAAGGGGGCAATT
The DNA here is from genome assembly GCA_944474755.1 of Limnoperna fortunei. NCBI lineage: Eukaryota > Metazoa > Mollusca > Bivalvia > Mytilida > Modiolidae > Limnoperna > Limnoperna fortunei. The sequence goes on from OX104124.1 coordinate 65,399,089, forward strand.
GTCTGGGGGATGTAATAAGGGGGCAATTGTCTGGGTGATGTAATAAGGGGGCAATTGTCTGGGGATGTAATAAGGGGGCAGTTGTCTGGGGATGTAATAAGGGGGCAATTGTCTGGGGATGTAATAAGAGGGCAATTGTCTGGGGGATGTAATAAGGGGGCAATTGTCTGGGGATGTAATAAGGGGGCAATTGTCTGGGGGATGTAATAAGGGGGCAATTGTCTGGGGGATGTAATAAGGGGGCAATTGTCTGGGGGGTTTTTTAAGGGGGCAATTGTCTGGGGGATGTAATAAGGGGCAATTGTCTGGGGGATGTAATAAGGGGGCAGTTGTCTGGGGATGTAATATGGGGGCAATGGTCTGGGGATGTAATAAGAGGGCAATTGTCTGGGGATGTAATAAGGGGGCAATTGTCTGGGGGATGTAATAAGGGGGCAATTGTCTGGGGGGTTTTATAAGGGGGCAATTGTCTGGGGGATGTAATAAGGGGGCAATTGTCTGGGGGGTTTTATAAGGGGGCAATTGTCTGGGGGATGTAATAAGGGGGCAATTGTCTGGGTGATGTAATAAGGGGGCAATTGTCTGGGGGATGTAATAAGGGGGCAATTGTCTGGGGATGTAATAAGGGGGCAGTTGTCTGGGGATGTAATAAGGGGGCAATTGTCTGGGGATGTAATAAGAGGGCAATTGTCTGGGGGATGTAATAAGGGGGCAATTGTCTGGGGATGAAATAAGGGGGCAATTGTCTGGGGGATGTAACAAGGGGGCAATTGTCTGGGGATGTAATAAGGGGGCAATTGTCTGGGGGATGTAATAAGGGGGCAATTGTCTGGGGGGTTTTATAAGGGGGCAATTGTCTGGGGGATGTAATAAGGGGGCAATTGTCTGGGGGATGTAATAAGGGGGCAGTTGTCTGGGGATGTAATAAGGGGGCAATTATCTGGGGATGTAATAAGAGGGCAATTGTCTGGGGATGTAATAAGGGGGCAATTGCCTGGGGGATGTAATAAGGGGGAAATTGTCTGGGGGGTTTTATAAGGGGGCAATTGTCTGGGGGGATGTAATAAGGGGGCAATTGTCTGGGGGGTTTTATAAGGGGGCAATTGTCTGGGGGATGTAATAAGGGGGCAATTGTCTGGGTGATGTAATAAGGGGGCAATTGTCTGGGGGGATATAATAAGGGGGCAATTGTCTGGGGGATGTAATAAGGGGGCAATTGTCTGGGGGGTTTTATAAGGGGGCAATTGTCTGGGGGATGTAATAAGGGGGCAATTGTCTGGGGGATGTAATAAGGGGGCAATTGTCTGGGGATGTAATAAGGGGGCAATTGTCTGGGGATGTAATAAGGGGGCAATTGTCTGGGGGGTTTTATAAGGGGGCAATTGTCTGGGGGATGTAATAAGGGGGCAATTGTCTGGGGATGTAATAAGGGGGCAATTGTCTGGGGGATGTAATAAGGGGGCAATTGTCTGGGGGGTTTTATAAGGGGGCAATTGTCTGGGGGATGTAATAAGGGGGCAATTGTCTGGGGGGTTTTATAAGGGGGCAATTGTCTGGGGGATGTAATAAGGGGGCAATTATCTGGGTGATGTAATAAGGGGGCAATTGTCTGGGGGGATGTAATAAGGGGGCAGTTGTCTGGGGATGTAATAAGGGGGCAATTGTCTGGTGATGTAATAAGAGGGCAATTGTCTGGGGATGTAATAAGGGGGCAATTGTCTGGGGGATGTAATAAGGGGGCAATTGTCTGGGGGGTTTTATAAGGGGGCAATTGTCTGGGGATGTAATAAGAGGGCAATTGTCTGGGGATGTAATAAGGGGGCAATTGTCTGGGGGATGTAATAAGGGGGCAATTGTCTGGGGGGTTTTATAAGGGGGCAATTGTCTGGGGGATGTAATAAGGGGGCAATTGTCTGGGGGGTTTTATAAGGGGGCAATTGTCTGGGCGATGTAATAAGGGGGCAATTGTCTGGGTGATGTAATAAGGGGGCAATTGTCTGGGGGATGTAATAAGGGGGCAATTGTCTGGGGGATGTAATAAGGGGGCAATTGTCTGGGGATGTAATAAGGGGGCAGTTGTCTGGGGATGTAATAAGGGGGCAATTGTCTGGGGATGTAATAAGAGGGCAATTGTCTGGGGGATGTAATAAGGGGGCAATTGTCTGGGGATGTAATAAGGGGGCAATTGTCTGGGGGATGTAACAAGGGGGCAATTGTCTGGGGATGTAATAAGGGGGCAATTGTCTGGGGGATGTAATAAGGGGGCAATTGTCTGGGGGGTTTTATAAGGGGGCAATTGTCTGGGGGGTGTAATAAGGGGGCAATTGTCTGGGGGATGTAATAAGGGGGCAGTTGTCTGGGGATGTAATAAGGGGGCAATTGTCTGGGGATGTAATAAGAGGGCAATTGTCTGGGGATGTAATAAGGGGGCAATTGCCTGGGGGATGTAATAAGGGGGAAATTGTCTGGGGGGTTTTATAAGGGGGCAATTGTCTGGGGGATGTAATAAGGGGGCAATTGTCTGGGGGGTTTTATAAGGGGGCAATTGTCTGGGGGATGTAATAAGGGGGCAATTGTCTGGGTGATGTAATAAGGGGGCAATTGTCTGGGGGGATGTAATAAGGGGGCAGTTGTCTGGGGATGTAATAAGGGGGCAATTGTCTGGGGATGTAATAAGAGGGCAATTGTCTGGGGATGTAATAAGGGGGCAATTGTCTGGGGGATGTAATAAGGGGGCAATTGTCTGGGGGGTTTTATAAGGGGGCAATTGTCTGGGGGATGTAATAAGGGGGCAATTGTCTGGGGGATGTAATAAGGGGGCAATTGTCTGGGGATGTAATAAGGGGGCAATTGTCTGGGGATGTAAGAAGGGGGCAATTGTCTGGGGGTTTTTATAAGGGGGCAATTGTCTGGGGGATGTAATAAGGGGGCAATTGTCTGGGGATGTAATAAGGGGGCAATTGTCTGGGGGATGTAATAAGGGGGCAATTGTCTGGGGGGTTTTATAAGGGGGCAATTGTCTGGGGGATGTAATAAGGGGGCAATTGTCTGGGGGGTTTTATAAGGGGGCAATTGTCTGGGGGATGTAATAAGGGGGCAATTGTCTGGGTGATGTAATAAGGGGGCAATTGTCTGGGGGGATGTAATAAGGGGGCAGTTGTCTGGGGATGTAATAAGGGGGCAATTGTCTGGGGATGTAATAAGGGGGCAATTGTCTGGGGATGTAATAAGGGGGCAATTGTCTGGGGGATGTAATAAGGGGGCAATTGTCTGGGGGGTTTTATAAGGGGGCAATTGTCTGGGGGATGTAATAAGGGGGCAATTGTCTGGGTAATGTAATAAGGGGGCAATTGTCTGGGGGATGTAATAAGGGGGAAATTGTCTGGGGGATGTAATAAGGGGGCAATTGTCTGGGGGGTTTTATAAGGGGGCAATTGTCTGGGGGATGTAATAAGGGGGCAATTGTCTGGGGGGTTTTATAAGGGGGCAATTGTCTGGGGGATGTAATAAGGGGGCAATTGTCTGGGTGATGTAATAAGGGGGCAATTGTCTGGGGATGTAATAAGGGGGCAGTTGTCTGGGGATGTAATAAGGGGGCAATTGTCTGGGGATGTAATAAGAGGGCAATTGTCTGGGGGATGTAATAAGGGGGCAATTGTCTGGGGATGTAATAAGGGGGCAATTGTCTGGGGGATGTAATAAGGGGGCAATTGTCTGGGGGATGTAATAAGGGGGCAATTGTCTGGGGGGTTTTTTAAGGGGGCAATTGTCTGGGGGATGTAATAAGGGGGCAATTGTCTGGGGGATGTAATAAGGGGGCAGTTGTCTGGGGATGTAATAAGGGGGCAATGGTCTGGGGATGTAATAAGAGGGCAATTGTCTGGGGATGTAATAAGGGGGCAATTGTCTGGGGGATGTAATAAGGGGGCAATTGTCTGGGGGGTTTTATAAGGGGGCAATTGTCTGGGGGATGTAATAAGGGGGCAATTGTCTGGGTGGTTTTATAAGGGGGCAATTGTCTGGGGGATGTAATAAGGGGGCAATTGTCTGGGTGATGTAATAAGGGGGCAATTGTCTGGGGGATGTAATAAGGGGGCAATTGTCTGGGGGATGTAATAAGGGGGCAATTGTCTGGGGATGTAATAAGGGGCAGTTGTCTGGGGATGTAATAAGGGGGCAATTGTCTGGGGATGTAATAAGAGGGCAATTGTCTGGGGGATGTAATAAGGGGGCAATTGTCTGGGGATGTAATAAGGGGGCAATTGTCTGGGGGATGTAACAAGGGGGCAATTGTCTGGGGATGTAATAAGGGGGCAATTGTCTGGGGGATGTAATAAGGGGGCAATTGTCTGGGGGGTTTTATAAGGGGGCAATTGTCTGGGGGATGTAATAAGGGGGCAATTGTCTGGGGGATGTAATAAGGGGGCAGTTGTCTGGGGATGTAATAAGGGGGCAATTGTCTGGGGATGTAATAAGAGGGCAATTGTCTGGGGATGTAATAAGGGGGCAATTGTCTGGGGGATGTAATAAGGGGGAAATTGTCTGGGGGGTTTTATAAGGGGGCAATTGTCTGGGGGATGTAATAAGGGGGCAATTGTCTGGGGGGTTTAATAAGGGGGCAATTGTCTGGGGGATGTAATAAGGGGGCAATTGTCTGGGTGATGTAATAAGGGGGCAATTGTCTGGGGGGATGTAATAAGGGGGATGTAATAAGGGGGCAATTGTCTGGGGATGTAATAAGAGGGCAATTGTCTGGGGATGTAATAAGGGGGCAATTGTCTGGGGGATGTAATAAGGGGGCAATTGTCTGGGGGGTTTTATAAGGGGGCAATTGTCTGGGGGATGTAATAAGGGGGCAATTGTCTGGGGGATGTAATAAGGGGGCAATTGTCTGGGGATGTAATAAGGGGGCAATTGTCTGGGGATGTAATAAGGGGGCAATTGTCTGGGGGGTTTTATAAGGGGGCAATTGTCTGGGGGATGTAATAAGGGGGCAATTGTCTGGGGATGTAATAAGGGGGCAATTGTCTGGGGGATGTAATAAGGGGGCAATTGTCTGGGGGGTTTTATAAGGGGGCAATTGTCTGGGGGATGTAATAAGGGGGCAATTGTCTGGGTGATGTAATAAGGGGGCAATTGTCTGGGGGGATGTAATAAGGGGGCAGTTGTCTGGGGATGTAATAAGGGGGCAATTGTCTGGGGATGTAATAAGAGGGCAATTGTCTGGGGATGTAATAAGGGGGCAATTGTCTGGGGGATGTAATAAGGGGGCAATTGTCTGGGGGGGTTTTATAAGGGGGCAATTGTCTGGGGGATGTAATAAGGGGGCAATTGTCTGGGTAATGTAATAAGGGGGCAATTGTCTGGGGGATGTAATAAGGGGGCAATTGTCTGGGGGTTTTATAAGGGGGCAATTGTCTGGGGGATGTAATAAGGGGGCAATTGTCTGGGGGGTTTTATAAGGGGGCAATTGTCTGGGGGATGTAATAAGGGGGCAATTGTCTGGGTGATGTAATAAGGGGGCAATTGTCTGGGGATGTAATAAGGGGGCAGTTGTCTGGGGATGTAATAAGGGGGCAATTGTCTGGGGATGTAATAAGAGGGCAATTGTCTGGGGGATGTAATAAGGGGGCAATTGTCTGGGGATGTAATAAGGGGGCAATTGTCTGGGGGATGTAATAAGGGGGCAATTGTCTGGGGGATGTAATAAGGGGGCAATTGTCTGGGGGGTTTTTTAAGGGGGCAATTGTCTGGGGGATGTAATAAGGGGGCAGTTGTCTGGGGATGTAATAAGGGGGCAATGGTCTGGGGATGTAATAAGAGGGCAATTGTCTGGGGATGTAATAAGGGGGCAATTGTCTGGGGGATGTAATAAGGGGGCAATTGTCTGGGGGGTTTTATAAGGGGGCAATTGTCTGGGGGATGTAATAAGGGGGCAATTGTCTGGGGGGTTTTATAAGGGGGCAATTGTCTGGGGGATGTAATAAGGGGGCAATTGTCTGGGTGATGTAATAAGGGGGCAAATGTCTGGGGGATGTAATAAGGTGGCAATTGTCTGGGGGATGTAATAAGGGGGCAATTGTCTGGGGATGTAATAAGGGGGCAGTTGTCTGGGGATGTAATAAGGGGGCAATTGTCTGGGGATGTAATAAGAGGGCAATTGTCTGGGGGATGTAATAAGGGGGCAATTGTCTGGGGATGTAATAAGGGGGCAATTGTCTGGGGGATGTAACAAGGGGGCAATTGTCTGGGGATGTAATAAGGGGGCAATTGTCTGGGGGATGTAATAAGGGGGCAATTGTCTGGGGGGTTTTATAAGGGGGCAATTGTCTGGGGGATGTAATAAGGGGGCAATTGTCTGGGGGATGTAATAAGGGGGCAGTTGTCTGGGGATGTAATAAGGGGGCAATTGTCTGGGGATGTAATAAGAGGGCAATTGTCTGGGGATGTAATAAGGGGGCAATTGTCTGGGGGATGTAATAAGGGGGAAATTGTCTGGGGGGTTTTATAAAGGGGCAATTGTCTGGGGGATGTAATAAGGGGGCAATTGTCTGGGGGGTTTTATAAGGGGGCAATTGTCTGGGGGATGTAATAAGGGGGCAATTGTCTGGGTGATGTAATAAGGGGGCAATTGTCTGGGGAGATGTAATAAGGGGGCAGTTGTCTGGGGATGTAATAAGGGGGCAATTGTCTGGGGATGTAATAAGAGGGCAATTGTCTGGGGATGTAATAAGGGGGCAATTGTCTGGGGGATGTAATAAGGGGGCAATTGTCTGGGGATGTAATAAGGGGGCAATTGTCTGGGGATGTAATAAGGGGGCAATTGTCTGGGGGATGTAATAAGGGGGCAATTGTCTGGGGGGTTTTATAAGGGGGCAATTGTCTGGGGGATGTAATAAGGGGGCAATTGTCTGGGGGATGTAATAAGGGGCAGTTGTCTGGGGATGTAATAAGGGGGCAATTGTCTGGGGATGTAATAAGAGGGCAATTGTCTGGGGATGTAATAAGGGGGCAATTGTCTGGGGGATGTAATAAGGGGGAAATTGTCTGGGGGGTTTTATAAAGGGGCAATTGTCTGGGGGATGTAATAAGGGGGCAATTGTCTGGGGGGTTTTATAAGGGGGCAATTGTCTGGGGGATGTAATAAGGGGGCAATTGTCTGGGTGATGTAATAAGGGGGCAATTGTCTGGGGAGATGTAATAAGGGGGCAGTTGTCTGGGGATGTAATAAGGGGGCAATTGTCTGGGGATGTAATAAGAGGGCAATTGTCTGGGGATGTAATAAGGGGGCAATTGTCTGGGGGATGTAATAAGGGGGCACTTGTCTGGGGGGTTTTATAAGGGGGCAATTGTCTGGGGGATGTAATAAGGGGGCAATTGTCTGGGGGATGTAATAAGGGGGCAATTGTCTGGGGATGTAATAAGGGGGCAATTGTCTGGGGATGTAATAAGGGGGCAATTGTCTGGGGGGTTTTATAAGGGGGCAATTGTCTGGGGGATGTAATAAGGGGGCAATTGTCTGGGGGATGTAATAAGGGGGCAATTGTCTGGGGATGTAATAAGGGGGCAATTGTCTGGGGATGTAATAAGGGGGCAATTGTCTGGGGGGTTTTATAAGGGGGCAATTGTCTGGGGGATGTAATAAGGGGGCAATTGTCTGGGGATGTAATAAGGGGGCAATTGTCTGGGGGATGTAATAAGGGGGCAATTGTCTGGGGGGTTTTATAAGGGGGCAATTGTCTGGGGGATGTAATAAGGGGGCAATTGTCTGGGGGGTTTTATAAGGGGGCAATTGTCTGGGGGATGTAATAAGGGGCAATTGTCTGGGTGATGTAATAAGGGGGCAATTGTCTGGGGGGATGTAATAAGGGGGCAGTTGTCTGGGGATGTAATAAGGGGGCAATTGTCTGGGGATGTAATAAGAGGGCAATTGTCTGGGGATGTAATAAGGGGGCAATTGTCTGGGGGATGTAATAAGGGGGCAATTGTCTGGGGGGTTTGATAAGGGGGCAATTGTCTGGGGGATGTAATAAGGGGGCAATTGTCTGGGTAATGTAATAAGGGGGCAATTGTCTGGGGGATGTAATAAGGGGGCAATTGTCTGGGGGATGTAATAAGGGGGCAATTGTCTGGGAATGTAATAAGGGGGCAGTTGTCTGGGGATGTAATAAGGGGGCAATTGTCTGGGGATGTAATAAGAGGGCAATTGTCTGGGGGATGTAATAAGGGGGCAATTGTCTGGGGATGTAATAAGGGGGCAATAGTCTGGAGGATGTAATAAGGGGGCAATTGTCTGGGGGGTTTTATAAGGGGGCAATTGTCTGGGGGATGTAATAAGGGGGCAATTGTCTGGGGGATGTAATAAGGGGGCAATTGTCTGGGGATGTAATAAGGGGGCAGTTGTCTGGGGATGTAATAAGGGGGCAATTGTCTGGGGATGTAATAAGAGGGCAATTGTCTGGGGGATGTAATAAGGGGGCAATTGTCTGGGGATGTAATAAGGGGGCAATTGTCTGGGGGATGTAATAAGGGGGCAATTGTCTGGGGGATGTAATAAGGGGGCAATTGTCTGGGGGGTTTTTTAAGGGGGCAATTGTCTGGGGGATGTAATAAGGGGGCAGTTGTCTGGGGGATGTAATAAGGGGGCAGTTGTCTTAGGATGTAATAAGGGGGCAATGGTCTGGGGATGTAATAAGAGGGCAATTGTCTGGGGATGTAATAAGGGGGCAGTTGTCTGGGGGATGTAATAAGGGGGCAATTGTCTGGGGGGTTTTATAAGGGGGCAATTGTCTGGGGGATGTAATAAGGGGGCAATTGTCTGGGTAATGTAATAAGGGGGCAATTGTCTGGGGGATGTAATAAGGGGGCAATTGTCTGGGGGATGTAATAAGGGGGCAATTGTCTGGGAATGTAATACGGGGGCATTTGTCTGGGGATGTAATAAGGGGGCAATTGTCTGGGGATGTAATAAGAGGGCAATTGTCTGGGGGATGTAATAAGGGGGCAATTGTCTGGGGATGTAATAAGGGGGCAATAGTCTGGAGGATGTAATAAGGGGGCAATTGTCTGGGGGGTTTTATAAGGGGGCAATTGTCTGGGGGATGTAATAAGGGGGCAATTGTCTGGGGGATGTAATAAGGGGGCAATTGTCTGGGGATGTAATAAGGGGGCAGTTGTCTGGGGATGTAATAAGGGGGCAATTGTCTGGGGATGTAATAAGAGGGCAATTGTCTGGGGGATGTAATAAGGGGGCAGTTGTCTGGGGATGTAATAAGGGGGCAATTGTCTGGGGGATGTAATAAGGGGGCAATTGTCTGGGGGATGTAATAAGGGGGCAATTGTCTGGGGGGTTTTTTAAGGGGGCAATTGTCTGGGGGATGTAATAAGGGGGCAATTGTCTGGGGGATGTAATAAGGGGGCAGTTGTCTTAGGATGTAATAAGGGGGCAATGGTCTGGGGATGTAATAAGAGGGCAATTGTCTGGGGATGTAATAAGGGGGCAATTGTCTGGGGGATGTAATAAGGGGGCAATTGTCTGGGGGGTTTTATAAGGGGGCAATTGTCTGGGAGATGTAATAAGGGGGCAATTGTCTGGGGGGTTTTATAAGGGGGCAATTGTCTGGGGGATGTAATAAGGGGGCAATTGTCTGGGGGGTTTTATAAGGGGGCAATTGTCTGGGGGATGTAATAAGGGGCAATTGTCTGGGTGATGTAATAAGGGGGCAATTGTCTGGGGGGATGTAATAAGGGGGCAGTTGTCTGGGGATGTAATAAGGGGGCAATTGTCTGGGGATGTAATAAGAGGGCAATTGTCTGGGGATGTAATAAGGGGGCAATTGCCTGGGGGATGTAATAAGGGGGCAATTGTCTGGGGGGTTTTATAAGGGGGCAATTGTCTGGGGGATGTAATAAGGGGGCAATTGTCTGGGTAATGTAATAAGGGGGCAATTGTCTGGGGGATGTAATAAGGGGGCAATTGTCTGGGGGATGTAATAAGGGGGCAATTGTCTGGGAATGTAATAAGGGGGCAGTTGTCTGGGGATGTAATAAGGGGGCAATTGTCTGGGGATGTAATAAGAGGGCAATTGTCTGGGGGATGTAATAAGGGGGCAATTGTCTGGGGATGTAATAAGGGGGCAATAGTCTGGAGGATGTAATAAGGGGGCAATTGTCTGGGGGGTTTTATAAGGGGGCAATTGTCTGGGGGATGTAATAAGGGGGCAATTGTCTGGGGGATGTAATAAGGGGGCAATTGTCTGGGGATGTAATAAGGGGGCAGTTGTCTGGGGATGTAATAAGGGGGCAATTGTCTGGGGATGTAATAAGAGGGCAATTGTCTGGGGGATGTAATAAGGGGGCAATTGTCTGGGGATGTAATAAGGGGGCAATTGTCTGGGGGATGTAATAAGGGGGCAATTGTCTGGGGGATGTAATAAGGGGGCAATTGTCTGGGGGGTTTTTTAAGGGGGCAATTGTCTGGGGATGTAATAAGGGGGCAATTGTCTGGGGGATGTAATAAGGGGGCAGTTGTCTTAGGATGTAATAAGGGGGCAATGGTCTGGGGATGTAATAAGAGGGCAATTGTCTGGGGATGTAATAAGGGGGCAATTGTCTGGGGGATGTAATAAGGGGGCAATTGTCTGGGGGGTTTTATAAGGGGGTAATTGTCTGGGGGATGTAATAAGGGGGCAATTGTCTGGGGGGTTTTATAAGGGGGCAATTGTCTGGGGGATGTAATAAGGGGGCAATTGTCTGGGTGATGTAATAAGGGGGCAATTGTCTGGGGGATGTAATAAGGGGGCAATTGTCTGGGGGATGTAATAAGGGGGCAATTGTCTGGGGATGTAATAAGGGGGCAGTTGTCTGGGGATGTAATAAGTGGGCAATTGTCTGGGGATGTAATAAGAGGGCAATTGTCTGGGGGTGTAATAAGGGGGCAATTGTCTGGGGATGTAATAAGGGGGCAATTGTCTGGGGGATGTAATAAGGGGGCAATTGTCTGGGGATGTAATAAGGGGGCAATTGTCTGGGGGATGTAATAAGGGGGCAATTGTCTGGGGGATTTAATAAGGGGGCAATTGTCTGGGGGATGTAATAAGGGGGCAATTGTCTGGGGGATGTAATAAGGGGGCAGTTGTCTGGGGATGTAATAAGGGGGCAATTGTCTGGGGATGTAATAAGAGGGCAATTGTCTGGGGATGTAATAAGAGGGCAATTGTCTGGGGGATGTAATAAGGGGGCAATTGTCTGGGGGGTTTTATAAGGGGGCAATTGTCTGGGGGATGTAATAAGGGGGCAATTGTCTGGGTGATGTAATAAGGGGGCAATTGTCGGGGGATGTAATAAGGGGCAATTGTCTGGGGGATGTAATAAGGGGGCAATTGTCTGGGGATGTAATAAGGGGGCAGTTGTCTGGGGATGTAATAAGGGGGAAATTGTCTGGGGATGTAATAAGAGGGCAATTGTCTGGGGATGTAATAAGGGGGCAATTGTCTGGGGGATGTAATAAGGGGGCAATTGTCTGGGGGGTTTTATAAGGGGGCAATTGTCTGGGGGATGTAATAAGGGGGCAATTGTCTGGGTGATGTAATCAGGGGGGAATTGTCTGGGGATGTAATAAGGGGGCAATTGTCTGGGGGATGTAATAAGGGGGCAGTTGTCTGGGGATGTAATAAGGGGGCAATTGTCTGGGGATGTAATAAGAGGGCAATTGTCTGGGGATGTAATAAGGGGGCAATTGCCTGGGGGATGTAATAAGGGGGCAGTTGTCTGGGGATGTAATAAGGGGGCAATTGTCTGGGGATGTAATAAGAGGGCAATTGTCTGGGGATGTAATAAGGGGGCAATTGTCTGGGGGATGTAATAAGGGGGCAATTGTCTGGGGGATGTAATAAGGGGGCAATTGTCTGGGGGATGTAATAAGGGGGCAATTGTCTGGGTGATGTAATAAGGGGGCAATTGTCTGGGGGATGTAATAAGGTAGCAATTGTCTGGGGGATGTAATAAGGGGGCAATTGTCTGGGGATGTAATAAGGGGGCAGTTGTCTGGGGATGTAATAAGGGGGCAATTGTCTGGGGATGTAATAAGAGGGCAATTGTCTGGGGGATGTAATAAGGGGGCAATTGTCTGGGGATGTAATAAGGGGGCAATTGTCTGGGGGATGTAATAAGGGGGCAATTGTCTGGGGATGTAATAAGGGGGCAATTGTCTGGGGGATGTAATAAGGGGGCAATTGTCTGGGGGGTTTTATAAAGGGGCAATTGTCTGGGGGATGTAATAAGGGGGCAATTGTCTGGGGGGTTTTATAAGGGGGCAATTGTCTGGGGGATGTAATAAGGGGCAATTGTCTGGGTGATGTAATAAGGGGGCAATTGTCTGGGGGGATGTAATAAGGGGGCAGTTGTCTGGGGATGTAATAAGGGGGCAATTGTCTGGGGATGTAATAAGAGGGCAATTGTCTGGGGATGTAATAAGGGGGCAATTGTCTGGGGGATGTAATAAGGGGGCAATTGTCTGGGGGGTTTGATAAGGGGGCAATTGTCTGGGGGATGTAATAAGGGGGCAATTGTCTGGGTAATGTAATAAGGGGGCAATTGTCTGGGGGATGTAATAAGGGGGCAATTGTCTGGGGGATGTAATAAGGGGGCAATTGTCTGGGAATGTAATAAGGGGGCAGTTGTCTGGGGATGTAATAAGGGGGCAATTGTCTGGGGATGTAATAAGAGGGCAATTGTCTGGGGGATGTAATAAGGGGGCAATTGTCTGGGGATGTAATAAGGGGGCAATAGTCTGGAGGATGTAATAAGGGGGCAATTGTCTGGGGGGTTTTATAAGGGGGCAATTGTCTGGGGGATGTAATAAGGGGGCAATTGTCTGGGGGATGTAATAAGGGGGCAATTGTCTGGGGATGTAATAAGGGGGCAGTTGTCTGGGGATGTAATAAGGGGGCAATTGTCTGGGGATGTAATAAGAGGGCAATTGTCTGGGGGATGTAATAAGGGGGCAATTGTCTGGGGATGTAATAAGGGGGCAATTGTCTGGGGGATGTAATAAGGGGGCAATTGTCTGGGGGATGTAATAAGGGGGCAATTGTCTGGGGGGTTTTTTAAGGGGGCAATTGTCTGGGGGATGTAATAAGGGGGCAATTGTCTGGGGGATGTAATAAGGGGGCAGTTGTCTTAGGATGTAATAAGGGGGCAATGGTCTGGGGATGTAATAAGAGGGCAATTGTCTGGGGATGTAATAAGGGGGCAATTGTCTGGGGGATGTAATAAGGGGGCAATTGTCTGGGGGGTTTTATAAGGGGGCAATTGTCTGGGAGATGTAATAAGGGGGCAATTGTCTGGGGGGTTTTATAAGGGGGCAATTGTCTGGGGGATGTAATAAGGGGGCAATTGTCTGGGGGGTTTTATAAGGGGGCAATTGTCTGGGGGATGTAATAAGGGGCAATTGTCTGGGTGATGTAATAAGGGGGCAATTGTCTGGGGGGATGTAATAAGGGGGCAGTTGTCTGGGGATGTAATAAGGGGGCAATTGTCTGGGGATGTAATAAGAGGGCAATTGTCTGGGGATGTAATAAGGGGGCAATTGTCTGGGGGATGTAATAAGGGGGCAATTGTCTGGGGGGTTTTATAAGGGGGCAATTGTCTGGGGGATGTAATAAGGGGGCAATTGTCTGGGTAATGTAATAAGGGGGCAATTGTCTGGGGGATGTAATAAGGGGGCAATTGTCTGGGGGATGTAATAAGGGGGCAATTGTCTGGGAATGTAATAAGGGGGCAGTTGTCTGGGGATGTAATAAGGGGGCAATTGTCTGGGGATGTAATAAGAGGGCAATTGTCTGGGGGATGTAATAAGGGGGCAATTGTCTGGGGATGTAATAAGGGGGCAATAGTCTGGAGGATGTAATAAGGGGGCAATTGTCTGGGGGGTTTTATAAGGGGGCAATTGTCTGGGGGATGTAATAAGGGGGCAATTGTCTGGGGGATGTAATAAGGGGGCAATTGTCTGGGGATGTAATAAGGGGGCAGTTGTCTGGGGATGTAATAAGGGGGCAATTGTCTGGGGATGTAATAAGAGGGCAATTGTCTGGGGGATGTAATAAGGGGGCAATTGTCTGGGGATGTAATAAGGGGGCAATTGTCTGGGGGATGTAATAAGGGGGCAATTGTCTGGGGGATGTAATAAGGGGGCAATTGTCTGGGGGGTTTTTTAAGGGGGCAATTGTCTGGGGGATGTAATAAGGGGGCAATTGTCTGGGGGATGTAATAAGGGGGCAGTTGTCTTAGGATGTAATAAGGGGGCAATGGTCTGGGGATGTAATAAGAGGGCAATTGTCTGGGGATGTAATAAGGGGGCAATTGTCTGGGGGATGTAATAAGGGGGCAATTGTCTGGGGGGTTTTATAAGGGGGTAATTGTCTGGGGGATGTAATAAGGGGGCAATTGTCTGGGGGGTTTTATAAGGGGGCAATTGTCTGGGGGATGTAATAAGGGGGCAATTGTCTGGGTGATGTAATAAGGGGGCAATTGTCTGGGGATGTAATAAGAGGGCAATTGTCTGGGGGATGTAATAAGGGGGCAATTGTCTGGGGATGTAATAAGGGGGCAATAGTCTGGAGGATGTAATAAGGGGGCAATTGTCTGGGGGGTTTTATAAGGGGGCAATTGTCTGGGGGATGTAATAAGGGGGCAATTGTCTGGGGGATGTAATAAGGGGGCAATTGTCTGGGGATGTAATAAGGGGGCAGTTGTCTGGGGATGTAATAAGGGGGCAATTGTCTGGGGATGTAATAAGAGGGCAATTGTCTGGGGGATGTAATAAGGGGGCAATTGTCTGGGGATGTAATAAGGGGGCAATTGTCTGGGGGATGTAATAAGGGGGCAATTGTCTGGGGGATGTAATAAGGGGGCAATTGTCTGGGGGGTTTTTTAAGGGGGCAATTGTCTGGGGGATGTAATAAGGGGGCAATTGTCTGGGGGATGTAATAAGGGGGCAGTTGTCTTAGGATGTAATAAGGGGGCAATGGTCTGGGGATGTAATAAGGGGGCAATTGTCTGGGGATGTAATAAGGGGGCAATTGTCTGGGGGATGTAATAAGGGGGCAATTGTCTGGGGGGTTTTATAAGGGGGCAATTGTCTGGGAGATGTAATAAGGGGGCAATTGTCTGGGGGGTTTTATAAGGGGGCAATTGTCTGGGGGATGTAATAAGGGGGCAATTGTCTGGGGGGTTTTATAAGGGGGCAATTGTCTGGGGGATGTAATAAGGGGCAATTGTCTGGGTGATGTAATAAGGGGGCAATTGTCTGGGGGGATGTAATAAGGGGGCAGTTGTCTGGGGATGTAATAAGGGGGCAATTGTCTGGGGATGTAATAAGAGGGCAATTGTCTGGGGATGTAATAAGGGGGCAATTGTCTGGGGGATGTAATAAGGGGGCAATTGTCTGGGGGGTTTTATAAGGGGGCAATTGTCTGGGGGATGTAATAAGGGGGCAATTGTCTGGGTAATGTAATAAGGGGGCAATTGTCTGGGGGATGTAATAAGGGGGCAATTGTCTGGGGGATGTAATAAGGGGGCAATTGTCTGGGAATGTAATAAGGGGGCAGTTGTCTGGGGATGTAATAAGGGGGCAATTGTCTGGGGATGTAATAAGAGGGCAATTGTCTGGGGGATGTAATAAGGGGGCAATTGTCTGGGGATGTAATAAGGGGGCAATAGTCTGGAGGATGTAATAAGGGGGCAATTGTCTGGGGGGTTTTATAAGGGGGCAATTGTCTGGGGGATGTAATAAGGGGGCAATTGTCTGGGGGATGTAATAAGGGGGCAATTGTCTGGGGATGTAATAAGGGGGCAGTTGTCTGGGGATGTAATAAGGGGGCAATTGTCTGGGGATGTAATAAGAGGGCAATTGTCTGGGGGATGTAATAAGGGGGCAATTGTCTGGGGATGTAATAAGGGGGCAATTGTCTGGGGGATGTAATAAGGGGGCAATTGTCTGGGGGATGTAATAAGGGGGCAATTGTCTGGGGGGTTTTATAAGGGGGCAATTGTCTGGGGGATGTAATAAGGGGGCAATTGTCTGGGGGATGTAATAAGGGGGCAGTTGTCTTAGGATGTAATAAGGGGGCAATGGTCTGGGGATGTAATAAGAGGGCAATTGTCTGGGGATGTAATAAGGGGGCAATTGTCTGGGGGATGTAATAAGGGGGCAATTGTCTGGGGGGTTTTATAAGGGGGTAATTGTCTGGGGGATGTAATAAGGGGGCAATTGTCTGGGGGGTTTTATAAGGGGGCAATTGTCTGGGGGATGTAATAAGGGGGCAATTGTCTGGGTGATGTAATAAGGGGGCAATTGTCTGGGGGATGTAATAAGGGGGCAATTGTCTGGGGGATGTAATAAGGGGGCAATTGTCTGGGGATGTAATAAGGGGGCAGTTGTCTGGGGATGTAATAAGTGGGCAATTGTCTGGGGATGTAATAAGAGGGCAATTGTCTGGGGGTGTAATAAGGGGGCAATTGTCTGGGGATGTAATAAGGGGGCAATTGTCTGGGGGATGTAATAAGGGGGCAATTGTCTGGGGATGTAATAAGGGGGCAATTGTCTGGGGGATGTAATAAGGGGGCAATTGTCTGGGGGGTTTTATAAGGGGGCAATTGTCTGGGGGATGTAATAAGGGGGCAATTGTCTGGGGGATGTAATAAGGGGGCAGTTGTCTGGGGATGTAATAAGGGGGCAATTGTCTGGGGATGTAATAAGAGGGCAATTGTCTGGGGATGTAATAAGGGGGCAATTGTCTGGGGGATGTAATAAGGGGGCAATTGTCTGGGGGGTTTTATAAGGGGGCAATTGTCTGGGGGATGTAATAAGGGGGCAATTGTCTGGGTGATGTAATAAGGGGGCAATTGTCGGGGGATGTAATAAGGGGCAATTGTCTGGGGGATGTAATAAGGGGGCAATTGTCTGGGGATGTAATAAGGGGGCAGTTGTCTGGGGATGTAATAAGGGGGAAATTGTCTGGGGATGTAATAAGAGGGCAATTGTCTGGGGATGTAATAAGGGGGCAATTGTCTGGGGGATGTAATAAGGGGGCAATTGTCTGGGGGGTTTTATAAGGGGGCAATTGTCTGGGGGATGTAATAAGGGGGCAATTGTCTGGGTGATGTAATCAGGGGGGAATTGTCTGGGGATGTAATAAGGGGGCAATTGTCTGGGGGATGAAATAAGGGGGCAGTTGTCTGGGGATGTAATAAGGGGGCAATTGTCTGGGGATGTAATAAGAGGGCAATTGTCTGGGGATGTAATAAGGGGGCAATTGCCTGGGGGATGTAATAAGGGGGCAGTTGTCTGGGGATGTAATAAGGGGGCAATTGTCTGGGGATGTAATAAGGGGGCAATTGTCTGGGGATGTAATAAGGGGGCAATTGTCTGGGGGATGTAATAAGGGGGCAATTGTCTGGGGGATGTAATAAGGGGGCAATTGTCTGGGGGATGTAATAAGGGGGCAATTGTCTGGGTGATGTAATAAGGGGGCAATTGTCTGGGGGATGTAATAAGGTAGCAATTGTCTGGGGGATGTAATAAGGGGGCAATTGTCTGGGGATGTAACAAGGGGGCAGTTGTCTGGGGATGTAATAAGGGGGCAATTGTCTGGGGATGTAATAAGAGGGCAATTGTCTGGGGGATGTAATAAGGGGGCAATTGTCTGGGGATGTAATAAGCGGGGCAATTGTCTGGGGGATGTAATAAGGGGGCAATTGTCTGGGGATGTAATAAGGGGGCAATTGTCTGGGGGATGTAATAAGGGGGCAATTGTCTGGGGGGTTTTATAAAGGGGCAATTGTCTGGGGGATGTAATAAGGGGGCAATTGTCTGGGGGGTTTTATAAGGGGGCAATTGTCTGGGGGATGTAATAAGGGGGCAATTGTCTGGGTGATGTAATAAGGGGGCA